>CAIGQQ010032929.1:2798893-2826097 GCA_903798035.1 Danio albolineatus
TGTTTTGAATTTACGAATTGGTTTTGTGGATTTTTGAATCGTGTTTTAAATTTACGAATTGGTTTTGTGGATTTTTGAATTGTGTTTTGAATTTAAGAATTGGTTTTGTGGATTTTTGAATCGTGTTTTGATTTAAATCGCCAGCTAAGTTTAATCAGGCAACTAAAATTAAACAACTTCTCACAAAAATAATTGCCATGATCATGTTACCAATGTATTAATGTACAACCTGATGGCATCTCTAAAGGTTTTTATTATAGTTGTCATCATCATTTAATTTTCATTTAGTTTTCGTCAGTAGAAACTTGTTCGTCACAAAAATGATGATGAAAATGTTTTGTCAACCAAACTAACATTGATCTATGCTTGTCATTTGTTTATTTTATGCAAATGCACTTCCCTATACAAAATCATAACTGTCAATATAAAACTATTCGTTCTTTCCAAACAGAGCTATTCAAGCGATCTGAAATGTCATAATATAAATAAAAGAAAATCGAAATGTCGCAATTACATTTTTTTCTAATATCATGCAGCCAGGAAAATGTGTCAGGTCCAATCTTTCAATCTAATCTTTGCACAAAGATATCAAACAAGGAAATATATCCTGCATGTCAAAAAGGGATTTTCCTGATCACAAAAAAAAAAAAAAAATTCAAATAAATGGATACATTAACAACCCCTAAAGACTCCTGGCTAATTATAGGACGTTCATCAAAACAAACCTGAGCTTATTTTGGGGAAATAGATGAGATTGGTCTCTAATGACCCATGATTCATGTCAGGTAGCAGAGAACTTTCTAGAAAGCTTTGATGTAGCTCTCATATCTAATGAGTACGTGACTCATTTTCATCTCTAGATGTGCCAGTCCTGTTCAGCAAATCTAAAAGGGGGAAAAAATAATTCAAATAGTTTCTAATGATCAAATAGGCTATATGTAAGAATTTTTATTAATTATGTTTCTATTGGATGAACATCTTTTAGTGTTTATAAATTCTCCAAAGAGCATTGTTTTTCCATTCGATGCCACGTGAAACCAAAGAAATGGCAAGATACTATGGTGTCAGATCAGTCTCAAAAATAATGCATTTACAAAATAAAATTCATAAATCCACAACACAATTCACATTTACAAAATCCAATTTATAAATTCAAAACACAATTCATAAATCCAACACACAACTTGAGAATTCGAACACAAGTAAAAATTATTTATATTTTTACCAAATGAAATATATTGGTGTATTTTTGAATCGTGTTTTGAATTTACGAATTGGATTTGTGGATTTTTCCAATCGTGTTTTGAATTTACGAATTGGGTTTGTGGATTTTTGAATCGTGTTTTGAATTCACGAATTGGATGTGGATATTTTTTAATCGTGTTCTGAATTTACGAATTGGATTTGTGTATTTTTAAATTGTGTTTTGAATTTACGAAAAGGGATTTCTGTATTTTTGAATCGTGTTTTGAATTTACGAATTGGGTTTGCGTATTTTTGAATCATGTTTTGAATTCATGAATTGGATTTGTGTATCTTTGAATCGAGTTTTGAATTTACGAATTGGATTTGTGTATTTTTGAATCGTGTTTTGAATTTACGAATTGGATTTGTGTATTTTTGAATCCTGTTTTGAATTTACTAATTGGATTTGTGCATTTTTGAATCATGTTTTGAATTCATGATTTGGATGTATGTATTTTTGAATCGTGTTTTGAATTTCTGAATTGGTTTGTGTATTTTTGAATTGTGTTTTGAATTTACGAATTGGATTTGTGTATTTTTTTATTGTGTTTTGAATTACGAATTGGATTTGTGGATTTTTGAATCGTGTTTTGAATTTACGAGTCATATTTGTGTATTTATGAATCATGTTTTGAATTTACAAATTGTATTTGTGGATTTTGGAATCGTGTTTTGAATTTACTAATTGGATCAGTGTATTTATGAATTGCGTTTTAAACTTATTAATTGGATTTGTGTATTTATGAATCATGTTTTGAATTTACGAATCGGATGCGTCTATTTCTTTATTGTGTTTAAAATATATGAATTGAATTTGTGTATTTTTGAATCATGTTTTGAATTTACGAACTGGATTTGTGTATTTACGAATTATCTTTGGATCTTGGAAATTGGATTCTGTAAATTTGAATTGTGTTGTGCATGTATGAACTTCATTTTGTAAATGTATTGTTTTTGAGACTGAACTGGCTCCATAAGATACCATCTGCAATCAAAAATCTGTCTGGAATAAAAAAACAGAACCCATAGGTCTCAAAGCTTCAATCCACACCATTTTTTTTTCAGTCACAAATTGTCTCATTTAGTTGGATTCTATTTCTCCAATCTGTTTGCACACTCTGAACCATACACCGGATATAAAAACCGAAGGCCATTCCTCGCACCTTTAACCTTAGCATGCTAACAATGCTTACAACGAGGTGAGAAAACACACACAAACAAGAAACATCCTGCATTCTTATACAAACTCTCCCTCAATGTACTGTAGACAATGAAAGTTACATTATGAACATCCGCAGTGCTTTGAAGCAAAAACAATCTGCATTCAAGGTTCAAAGTGACAGTCATTTGGTTGCTATAGCAACAACGCCTCCTCTTTGTTTGTTTTAGTCCATTCAGTTTGAGAAATACTACACGCATCAGCATCTCTCAGTGCTGGATGTGAATGAGTTGTTACAGTCAGAAGGAGAGTTAAAAAAAAACACGTGCTGCAGTATAATGTGAACTTTGGCATATCAGATTAGTCAATCAGCTGACTACACACCTGAAAATGTTCTGTTAGTATCTCTAGGCTGCTCCCTTTGGTAATTGCTAAATTATCAGAAACCATACAAACGAGTGAAAAGCTGTGCATTGTTACATTTAGGCCTCATTTGAGCTCAAATCAAAATGCTAAATGCAGACGTGTGCGTGCAATACCTATAGCAATATAATGTTCAACATCCTAACACAAAATAAACTAAAATAAGAAGAGAAAGAATGGTGGCCAATAGCTTAGTGGGCATCGTTTGAGCTCAAAGTTGGTTAAGTAAACCAAGATATAGCACTAAAGTGCTTACGGTGACCCGAGTTCGACTGCCTACTCGAAGTCCTTTGTCAATCTTTCCCCTCTCTCTGCTCCCCGTTCATTCCTGTCTCCCTCTCTAGTATCCTATCAAAAAAGGTTTTAAAAAAGCCCTAGAATATAAAAAATGAGAGAGAGTGATAGACAAAAAAAGTGATCAAGAGAATGATGGACAAAAATAGAGAAGGAGAATGACAGACAGAAAAAAGAAAGAAAAAAAGAAAGAATGGTGGACAAGAAAGAGAATGGTGGAGAAAAAAGATAAAGAGAATGATTGACAAAAAGAGGGAATGGTGGTTAAAAAAAGAAAAAATTATAGTCAAAAAGAGATGAAAAGAACGGTGGACAAAAAAAAAGATGGTGGACAAAAAAAAATCAATGATGAACAAAGAAATGAAAAGAATGGTGGTCACAAAAAAAAGAAAGAATGGTAGACAAAAAGAGAAAGAATGGTGGACAAAAAGAGAAAGAATGGTAGACAAAAAAAGAAAGAATGGTAGACAAAAAGAGAAAGAATGGTGGTCAAAAAAAAAGAAAGAATGGTAGACAAAAAGAGAAAGAATGGTAAACAAAAAGAGAAAGAATGATAGACAAATTGAGAAAGAATGGTGGATAAAAAGAGGGAATGATGGACAGAGAATGACGGACAAAAAAGAGAACGGTGACTAAAAGAAGAGATGAAGTGAATGGTGGACAAAAAAAGAGAAAGAGAATGATTGACAAAAAAGAGGGAATGGTGGTTAAAAAAAGAAAGAATGATAGGCAAAAAGAGATGAAAAGAACAGCTGACAAAAACAGAGAACAGTGGACAAAAAAAGAGAATAGTGGGCAAAAAAAAAAAAATCAATGATCGACAAAAAGAGAATGTTACACAAAAATGGAAAGAATGGTGGACAAAAAAGAAAGAATAGTGGACAAAAAAGAGAATAATGGACAAAAAAGAGAATAATGGACAAAAAAGGAAATGGTGGACAAAAACAGATGAAGAGAATGATGGACAAAAAAAAGAATGATGGACAAAAAGAATAGTGGAAAAAGAGAGAGAATGATGGACAAAAAAGGAAATAGTGGACAAAAAGAGAGAAATGATGGACAAAGAGAGAATGATGGACAAAAAGAGAGAAATGATGGACAAAGAGAGAATGATGGACAAAAAGAGAGAAATGATGGACAAAGAGAGAATGATGGACAAAGAGAGAAATGATGGACAAAGAGAGAATGATGGACAAAAAGAGAGAAATGATGGACAAAGAGAGAATGATGGACAAAAAGAGATGAAGAGAATGTGGACAAAAAAAAGTGAAAGAGGATGATGGACAAAAAAGAAAGAATGATGGACAAAAAGATGAAGAGAATGGTGGACAAAAAAAAAAGAAATAATGGTGGACAAAAAAAGACAAACGAGAGAATCGTGGTTTAAAAAAGACGAAGATAATGATGGACAAAAAACAAAAACAAATGAAAAAGAGAACGGTGGACAAAAGAGAAGGAATGATGGACAAAAATAGAGAAAGAGAATGATGGACAAAAAAAGAGGGAATAATGGACAGAGATGAAGAGAGTGGTGGACAAAAAAAATGGTGGATAAAAAGAAGGAAAGACAGACAAAAAGAGATGAAGAGAATGGTGGAGAAAAAGAGATGAAGAGAATGATGGAGAATGACAGAGAAAAAGAAAGAATGATGGACAAATAAGAGAAAGATGGACAAAAACAAAAAAAATGATGGACAAAAAAGACCAACTGAAAGACAGACGGACAGAAACACAGAAGGATAAATGATAAATAGAAACAGACCGAAAAATAGATAGAAAAACAGAATGACAGAAAGAAATAAAAAAAAAATCAGACAGACGGAACGGCAGAAGAGCAGACAGAAAGATAGAATGACTGGTAGAAAGACAGACGAAACAATAAAACGAAAAGAAAAAAAACAAGAAAGAATGACAGAAAGACAGACTGAAAGCAAACAATTAACAGACTGAAAGAACGATAGAACAGAAAGACAGAACATCACACAGATAAACAGAGCGATAAATAGAACAGAGACAAACAATAGATAAACAAATAGATACTGTAAATAGCAATAGAACAGACATACGATAGACAGACAACGATAGACAGACAACGACAGACAACGATCGATAGATAGATCGATAGATAGATCGATAGATAGATCGATAGATCGATAGATAGATAGATAGATAGATAGATAGATAGATAGATAGATCTCATCCATTTTGATGTAGTCTCTGAGTGAAAGCGTGACAGCTTCAGATCTGACCTGAGGCCAGTGCGACACACTGAACAGCCTGTACACTTCTGTCCCTCACGGCTCTGTTTTTCGTTCACATCAAATTAAAGATGGCGCTTCCTCCGACTGAGGCCTACACATTCATTCATTCATGAAGCCCGAGCGGTTCCTCCTCTAAACCCTTCCCAGACACGCTAAGCAGAAGAAATAGAATAATTTAAAACGTCTGATTTATTTCTCGTGCCCAGTCACAAGATTATAACACTCTCCAACATACACTCCACCCTTCCACAGCCGGCTGCTGCTCTCTCCATCTCTCTCTCTCTCTCAGACTCTCTAGAAAATGATGGACAAAAAGAGATAAAGAAAAGGATGGACAAAAAAGAGATACAGAGAATGATTTGACCAAAAAAAAAAGACGGTTGGGAAAATATATATATATATATATATATATATATATATATATATCACAATATATGGCTATATACCGGCACTGGTGGGAGGCGTGCGTTGCCTTAGTGTCCCACAGGTGACAATATAAAGCCATATCGCACTGCTATTCGTGTGATATTGTGTTTATACAACAGTTCGACGGCATAATCGTGTATATAAAAAAGAAAATACACAGAGAGTCTAAAAATCCTTTTGTATGAGGAACTACTTTCATTCAGCTGACGTCATAACAGCAGAAACCTTTGTTACTTCACAAACATAATTTTAGAGCTAGCGTTTAAATGATTCTCTAGCGTAATGTCGAAAGTGATGACAAGACAGGCGATTTTGCTCACATTTTAAGATTATAAAGCTGAACAACATGAATTGCCTTCAGTCTACAGAGATTTCCCAGTATTTCTCTGTTGCAATCGGGAGATCACAATAATTAACCCAAAAAAAAGCCAAAGCAAAGCAAACACTAGCAGATTACAGTTACGTTTGCGATAAAGAAAAACACTAAACACATGCGGGCATTTTTTTCTTTCTTTCTGTTTGCTGAACTAGTCTGCAGTAACGAAAATAGAAGACGCATTAGAAACAAACAGATGGCCAACAAAAAACTCAGGTTTATACAAAGAGTGGCTAACACAAAATACAAAACATTCCTGATGTGAGAGTCCCATCTCCCACTCAATACACTACCATTACTGTGGTATAAATGCAGCACTACAACATACAAAAGAGACTTCAAATGTCACTTACCAGTTTTATAATGATTTGATCAGCTGAAGTTTGAAATTATGCTGAGTTTTTCTCCTCTAAGGGCTTATTGTGTGGTTTCTGCTGCCATCTTGTGGATAGACAGTGACAACCATTTTTGCTCTGCTCAGTATGACAGGCTAACGGATGCAAACGCAATGTTTTCTGAAATGATAAATATTTAAAACAAGCACTATCCTTATAAAGAAACTGCATAGTTGCAATCTAAACTAGGCATGGGACGATAACCGATTTCGGTTTGGAAAAGTCAAGGTTTTCATATCACCAAAATTTTCTGTAATGTCGTTCCAAAGGTATTATTTTATTCTTTTTTTAATTAATTTTATTTTATTATTTTAGGACAACAGCAGAAAAAATATCCAGAGATGCCGTTTTAAATTGTAAATCGGTGTTATTGGAACTAATGAAGACAGTAAAAGTCAATGATTCATTGAAATTATTTAGCCTGACATGTTTACTGCTCCAAAATATTATAAATCTTTAAAAAACTAAAATATATTGTGTACAAAGCGGGAAAAAAAAAGTCTTAGTTTTTTTCCAGATATTTAAAAAGAATATATTTTAGAGCAGTAATCACAATACCGTGATACCGTGAAACAGTGATATTTTTATCCAAGGTTATCATTCCGTCAGAATCTTATACCGGCCCATGCCTAATCTAAACAACTCCATTCTCGCCTGAAAATGCCTCAAAAGTACATTATGTTATCCGACAGCTGCAATATTTGTCAAACTGTAGGGAGTTTATTCATCTGCTGTCACTCTATGTAGACGGAATAATACACAAGGGTGAGGAGGATACAGAAAGGTGTATGAGTGCTGTTAATATAATACAATAATATATATAATAATACAAATAAAAACAAATAATTCAGATTAAACTGTACATTTCACAACAAAATGAAAGACAAAATGTGAAGTGCGGAATTTTCTTTCTGTCTCTCTTTAATCAGCCGTTTAGCTCCTCTGAACAGCCGGCCCTCCTCGTCGTCCAGTATTAGGCATATTCATAACTCAAATGTTTCTCCGTTCTATTTTTTGAAGCGACCTAGAAATAAGGGGGCAGCTATTATAGACTCCAGCCAGCACAGTGCAGGCCTGTGGTCACACTTCGGCTTCAATTCCCTTACAAAAACCAAACACAGAACCTGCTGACTGGACGACCAGGAAGACAAGAGCATGCTTTGCACTTTACTTGGGGAGAAAAAAAACCCCACTAACAACAACAATATAGAATGCAATGGAATCACATACAGTCAAAGTCAGAATTATTAGCCTCCTGACTTATTATCCCTCCTAAATTATTAGACAGCACCCTTGTATATTTTTGTCCACAATTTCTGTTTAACAATGAAAGATTTTTCAACACATTTCTAAATATGATAGTTTTAATAACTAAATTCTAATAACTAATTTCTTTCATCTTAGCACTGATGACAGTACACAATATTTTACTGGTGTTTTTTCAAGATATTAGTATTCAGCTGAAAGTGACATTTCAAGGCATAACATCCTGTAGACAATGGGGGGAAAATATTGCTTTTGTGGGCTAATAATATTGACGTTAAACTATGTTTTTAATCATTAATATTATTATTAAAAACTGCTTTTATTCTAGCTGAAATAAAACAAATAAGACTTTCTCCAGAAGAAAAAATATTACAGGAAATACTGTGAAAAATTCCTCGCTCTGTTAAACATCAATTGGTAAACATTTGAAAAAGAAAACAAACATTCACCGGGGGACTTATCATTTGGCTTACAAAACTACTAGGGCTGGGCGATTAATCGAAATCGACATTCAAAACCTATAATCGATCTAATTTTCTCAGGTCAATTTTATCGAGTCACATGACCCCACTCTTAAGGCTGATTTTAGCACGCATAAAGTCCAGCGCATCCCTTGCACATATCCGTGAACCTGTCAAAAATGTACTACACGTTGCGAAGACGGGTATCGCAAGCTCTGTGATTGGACGGTTTGGTAGCGTTGACACGCGTGGAGAGCCGCAGCGGTGAGCCGGTTGGAGCGAGTGTGGCGCCCCGTGAAGGAACTGTGTTGTGTTTACCCTGTGATTAAAGTTGTTGCACGTCCACCTGTTCCTGCCTCTGAATCAGCGAGTTTAAGCTTTTTGAGTTGTAGCATTCAGAAAAAACCAAACCCTGTGAAGAAACTCGACACAGAGGAACAGAGAAACCCACTGCCAGCTAACGTTTCGGAAGTGTTATTACAGAGCAACACAAACAGCACACAGAAGTATATCAACGCACGGCTAAGCGCAAGGCAAGCACCATGTGTTACGCCGATCACTCAATGCAGAAGTAGAAATCAGCCTTTAAAGTCTAAGGCTGATTTATTCTTCTGCTGCCATTTTGCAGCCACATCTGATCTCTGGCCAAGTAGGACGATGAACCCATTCTTGAAGCTTACTTTGCACTAAATTGACGATGATTGAAAGCTGCGCCAGAGATGCCTTAACACGCCATATTTTCCATTACATTCAAATGATTATATACATTGAAATATTTGTTTACAGAAGATGCAAGAAATGCACTGTTTAAAATGTTACTTACAGGATATACAAGAGTTATTTTATTTAGAAGAGATGCGATTATTTTCTGCCTTTAATATGAAAAACACTCAAAATTATTTCTTTTGTTTCCAAAAAGTGAAGGTTCGTTTCAGGCGATGTGTGTTTTAATTTCAGTTGTACAACATTGTTGTTCAATAAATAATCACAGATGCGAGTTTTCTTCAATTATTTTAAATCAAGTACTGCACCCTTCTTCATTCAGAAGTCTCTGATGTGTAATAGGTGAGCTTATTTACTATACAAAACCTGTCAGTGAACTATGAAGGCATATATATATATATATATATATATATATATATATATATATATATATATATTTATAAAAAATAAAATAATCGTTCACTAATCGTAATAGAGTTAAAATGTTCAATTAATCGAGATTTTGATTTTAGGCCAAATCGCCCAGCCCTAAAAACTAAATTTCTTTACATTTCCTTAAGTGTTTAAAAAAAAGCACCTAAATGAAACCTAAAAATGCCCAATTTGCAATTTTACTTACCATTAACGACTGTCTTAGACTTATTCAAATGACACAAAAGTATTATAAAGGATGCTTAGACAACAACTCTTCAGAAGCAATACAAGCTGAACTTTTCCCAAGCAATTTCTAAAGCCTCATCTAAAACCAGAACCCAAAACCACTAAAAGTCAGAGGTCAAGGGGTTGGAAAATGTAAAAACCATGCAAAGTTTCAAAACAAGGCCTAAGGACAATAACAATACATTTCTAAAAAGACAAATCACTTTACAGTAAAAACGAAATTGACTCAACTTCACAACCCTAACAACAATTGCATATATGAAGAAATTCATTGGAATCCCTATAATGATAAATACAAATATTGATAGCCAATCATAAAAGGCATTCTCACACCAAGCCCAACAACTGAAGATAATGATGAAGACATTATTCTAAAAATCATTCTGATTGTAAAACAGACTTCAGACCACAGCTATAATGATAAAGATGTACACAAAGCAGAGTTGGGGTCACTTTCAGAACGATTTTTACATAATGGGAATGTCACAAGGGATGTTCGGTATGAGCTGTATGTACATACAGAGCTGAAGTCAGAATGATTAGCCCTCTGGTTAAATTTGAATTCTCGCTCCAAGTGCTGTATAGTTTTTTTTCAATACATTTCTAAACACAGTTTTAATAACTCATTTCCAATAACTGATTTATTTTACCTTTGCCATGATGACAGCAAGATAATAGTATTTAACATTCATAAATTTTCCTAACAGATCTAATAAATGTTGGAGAAATACTCGTTACATAAACACACTAAATTAGAGATCTGCGCGGGACTAAATTTTTAATCCAGCTCCTGCCAGATTTTAGTTCGAACCAGACCGCTCCCGCATATATTCGGGATTTGTTCACCCGCTGTTCGACCCTCCTCGACCCTCAAGGAATAAAGGATATCGGTGAGCAAGAATGTGCTCACGACATTTGTCATTAAAATTACGCTACAGGTAGTAGGAAGATCGGTGTAAAAGGCCTGCCACTACGGCTGGAAAAATTCCTGGAGGAAAAAAATTCCTGGAGGAGACTTTCAAATCTTATTCTATTCATTCATGACATTTGTCATTTTTAACTTTAGTTGATGTGTAATGAAGCTGTGTGAACATAAACAACATCTCTGAATGTAAGACGCTCATAGTTCAATGCAGAGGGATTATACAGCGTTAGCTTAGCACAGCCTACAGCTAATGAAGTTTGGGGACTAAAAAAAAAAACATTCAGGCTAGTGAGATCACAAATGTTTCGGGGTTACGCGCATTCACCACGCACAACAAAGGGGCGTGGACAAAGGCACCATAATGTTATAACGAAGAAAGCTAAAATGCTATCCAAACACTGCCATTTCCACAGAGTGTGATTGGTTTCTGTATTTGGGCTTCTAAAAGACACGACACAAAGAGAGAAGTGCTTACAGTTTAATTTTAATTAAGTTTCAGAGAATTATAAAAAAACATATAGCTAGTATTTGACAAAGAACAGCTTCCAGAATTTCTCGGATTCGGCTAAAAACTCCTCCAACCAACGAAGCTGTGGATTGTGAGCCACAACCTGTAAGCGTTTTTATTTGTTAAAATTGATCAATTACATGCAGTTTCTAGTGTTCACAGTATGTTAGGTATGGGACGATAACTGTTTTCAAAGGTATACCGTGATTTGGAAAAGTCAAGATTCTAAAACTACCAAAATGTTCTGCTTCACCTTTCCTAAGGTATGTGTAAGATTTTTTTGATTTTCTTGTAAAGAAATCAGTGTTTAAGGTTAATAAAAACAGCAGAAGTCAACAATTCAATTGAATTATTTAGCCGGACATGTTCACTGCTCCAAAATACTTTAAATGTTTCTCAAAATAAAATATATTGTGTTCATAGTGGGAAAAGGTTTTGTTTTTTAAGCCAGACATTTAAAAGGAGTATATTTTAGAGCGGTAATCACAATACCGTCATACCGTGTAACCATGATATTTTTATCCAAGGTTATCATACCATCAGAATCTTAGACCGGCCCATGCCTACAGTATGTTGTAGCAAGGACGTAAACAAGGATGTAAACAACAGGAAATACTGTTTAGCACTGCTAACAATTTAGCTACAAATTCACATTTATCAGTCAAACCGCTGTAAACACCCACAATCTTCACCAGAAGCCAATCCACGAATCTCAGCACATTATGTTAGCTGACCAATCAGAGCCTCTTGAGGGCGGGCCTTTCAGAGGAACTAGGAAATATGACAGTCATTTTCATGTTAGCCGAGTAGCTGTATATAATCAAAGTAAGCATCTTATAAACACAACCAAGCCTTAAAAATACCACCCCTTTAACCCTATGAATTTTAGTTTGCAGGTAGGCAATTCGGTAATATAGTCAGTTATGTCATTGCTCGGCTCTTGAAACTCAAGCTCTATTCATCTCCTTCACCATTTCAGTGTCAAATTAACCAGAGGAAAAATATATAGCACAAATCTGTATCTGTGCTGATGAGTATCCCAAAACCACTTGCCAGATAGTTTTCAGGCCCAATGATTATTCCAAGAGCGGGAAGTAGCAGAGCAGTTCGGGATGTAGGATACGGCGGCACCTCAGGCTACAGCCCAGCACGAGTGGCCCGTATAACACCAGAGACGCTGGCAGCAGTTGAGCGCGCGAGCCAGAAAAGTCACTCCAATCTAGGCTACAACTGTCCCTCAAGTCCTGCAGGAGTCTCATTGAGAGACCAGCCTGAAAGCATGAGGAGTCCAGAGGAAAGAAGCCAACACACACTCGGCGAGCACCACGTGGGCGACGGAGACGAAAAAAATGGTGTTGTTGCCATGGAGACAGGCCTAACCCCCTCCCCCAATACAAACCAGCACGTCAATCCCTGAGTGCATGTATATAAAACATGAGCAAATTAAAAATAATGTTGGCTTTTTGTTCAAACTACTTATTTAAAATGAGTTCTCGAGGATTTTTTTGAGACAACTTAATTATTTGATGTTCAATCCACTTAAATTTGAAAAAAATAAATAAATGCACAAGTTAGTTAACCTAATTTATTTAGGTTGGGAAAACATGAATAAATTATGTGGGACCTGGAATTTTTTACAGTGCACCTCAATGCAGTCAATTCTCCCAGTTGGCTTGATCATTTTAAGAATAACTAGCATTTTTTTAGTAACAAAAGTGCTCAACTGCAGAAAGAAGGCATCATTTAGTAAAATATGAGCTAATGTGCATACATTTAACACTAAAATCTGCACATTGAATGAAGCTGGGTTCAAAATTCTATACACTTTCTTTTATATTACAGATATTAGAGTTAAAAACAATCATCACTCAATCATCACACATCACAAGGGCTGCACAATATATCAGCATCAATGTACGCATCTGCAATGGACCCTTTTACATTTCCAGTTTTCTGGTAGCAGAAGTCGCCATAGTTAGGTGAACTTAGAGCGCAGTGAATGGGAGAGTAACAACAAATCATTTTTCGTACAATCCTATTAGCTGAAATATTAAAAGAAAAATTCCATGATGGTGTTATCAGGACTTTCAGAAAAAGGAAAAAATTGTGTGAGACTGATAACGGCAGCCAGAAGAGAGAACATCAAATTTACTGTCCCGCCCCACAGACACTGCATCTCAAAAGCCTCGCACAAGCACAATTCATTTTTGTAATTTGATGCAAAGATGGTATAACACACACATAAACACATAAAACAATAATAAATCAAAATATTAAAAATCTTTAAGATACTGATGGCCTTTAAATGTGTCATATTGACTACATTAACATGGACATGAATAATCGAATTATTATTATTTTATAATTTTTTTTTGTTTTTTTTACCTTTATTTGATAGGAAAGTGGAGTTGAGAACACATGAATAGATGAGAATACATGGTGAGCAGAGACAGGAGGGAAGGATCGGCTAAGCACCTTGAGCCGGGAATCAAACTAGGGTCTGAGCTGTATTTCAGCTTCATCCGTGTCTGTCTCTATCACTGACTGCTGTTTATCTGATGTAACGCAGGAGAAGCAGAAACGCACGTGGTGAACGGTGGGCGGAGAGAAGGAGCTCATTTGGATTTAAAGCCACAGGCTACAAAAACAGCTACACTGTACTCAGACACCAAAATGGGCAGATTCTGGAGGCTATAATAAATAATCTGATGGCTATTTTGAGCTGAAACTTCACAGACACATTCTGGAGACACCAAAGGCTTATCTTACATCTTGTAAAAGGGGTAAAATAGTTGCCCTTTAATAACTCACTCACTGATTTATTTTATCTTTGCCATGATGACGGTACATAATATTTGACTAGATATTTTTCAAGATACTAGAATTCAGCTTAAAGTGACATTTAAAGGTTTAATTAAGCATTTATAGGTTCATTAGGAAAAGTTAAAAGTATGGTGTGATCTATAGATAATTGAAATAAAATATTGCTTAAGGGGGCTAATAATACTGACCTTAAAATAGTTTTAAAAATTAAAAACTGCTTTTATTCTAGCTGAAATAAAACAAATAAGACTTTCTCCAGAAGAAAAAATATTCTAGGAAACACTGTGGAAAGTTCCTGGCTCTGTTAAAGATCATTTGGGAAATATTTGAAAACTAAATTAATTCATTAATAAAAAAATTAATAATAATCACAGGAGGGTGAATAATAGTGACTGAATGTATAATTTTATTTTATTTTTTTATTAAAAAAAAGTTGTGGCATTATTTGGAATTGCCCCAGAAGACTCATGTTTCTCTGCATCAAAGAGTAAGATTCTTGACTTCTCTTCTTTATTAGCACTCAAATGGAAAGGCCCACTTCCACCCTGCTATATTCAATGGAACAGAGAGATGATGTGTTGTCTTTACCTTGAAAAAATTAGATCCTCTTTAAGAGGATCGATTAAACAATTCTATAGGATTTGGCGCCCTTTCCTGATTTTGTTGACCATATTAGGTGATACCCTACAAAATCTTTATGCATATATAATTTATCCATTTATTTTTAATTTGTTTATTTTCGTATTGGTTTTATTTATTTGTTTCTTTATTTTGTTGTTATTATCATTATTAACATTGCTATGTTTCTACAAATACTTGTAATTTATACTGAAGTGTAATTTAGACTGAAGCTGTTTTGTTCTATTCTATGTAAGGGTTTTAGGGTTTGTGAATGGATACGTTTAAAAATCAATCAAAAAAAAATCTATATTAAAAAAAAACAACAACAAAAAAAAGTTTCGTCTACAGCGTCTCCCCTAATAAAGCATTTCCTGTTTTCAGCAGAAAGAAACAGCATGCACTTCCACTTCTCTCTCTCCTCCATATGTTATGTTGACCTTACGGTCAGTGCAGGTTTAAATCAGTGCAGACGCCCGGACCGTGAGGAGGAAGTGTCATCACGGCTGCTCCTGGAAAGCATGCAAATCTAACCAGTAGGCCATTTGCAGCCGCTGTAACCACAGTGAACTGTTTGAGGTGAGCGTGTCAGATAAGCGGCGACCACAGAATTTGCATGAGTGCAAGAGATTACCTACTGAGGTTTACATGATTCAAAAAGGAAGTGCTTGGTTATTTTCTGTGACTGAACTCGAATAGCACCAGCTGCACTCAACCCTCTCTTAAAAGGTTAGCAAGTCTCAAGTTCATGCATTAAAGCAATTCTGCCTGCAATTAATCTTAGTACAAGCAGACATCTCAAATCTATCCGCTTGTTAAGACGTGATGTATCGGTGACGTATGGAATATTGTTTCCGGGTCCAAGCCGATATTCATTTGAAACTGAGAAAATGTTCATTTATGACCCTTTTTTAGTCCTATCACACATTAAAGTGAATTTTATATAAACTCTTAATGTACACAACAGTCTCTGGGCTTGCATCACAAATACCAAAATTTTAACAATTTATAAAAAAATGTATCATCACTTTCTGGCCATCGGATATTAGGCATGGTTATTTATATTGCGATCGTGATTTTAGAAAGTATTACATCGCTTCGTAAACGTTAATTATTACTAGGGCTGTGCAATATGGACAAAACAATCATGTTGCGATTTTTGGAACAAATATTATGATTGCGATTTTGTCAGCTGTTTTTACTTTTTCAAACAAGCTACATACACACATTCGAAATGTATTAAGTGCACAAGAAGTGCATTACAAAACTTTCACAATGAAATAACATAGTATTAAGTTTAATAAATAAAACTGTAGTAAAATTGTCTTTAAAACAGACAACATAAAATAAATGAAGATGAACTAACCTCACCTCTGGTTAAACACATACTGTACACAGTAGTACTAACTGCTTGATCAACAAAACTGTAATAAATAGTCTTAAAAACAGACAACATGAACAAATAAAGACGAACTACTGTAACCTCAATTCCAGTCATAACAATAAATAAAGACTAACGTAAATCAAACTGACGAGAGCGTCAAAGTTCACTCTGGCCGCCCTGGCAACAACGCAATATGTGTTCATATGTTTTAAATATTCTAAAGCAGCAATACTGTTATGTACTGTTGCATGAAATTCCTGCTTTTTTAAAGAAAAAGAAATATAACATTAATGCACATCAGTAACTCACCGCCAGTAACTTTTTAATTGTATTTTCCTGAAAGAAAACTTTGGAAATAAACATTGGGTGGCGACCGCAATAATAAAACCCTTAGGAACTGTGGACGAAACCAAAGTCAACAGTGACCGTGTTCTCTGGACTCCTCTCAAGTGGTGGACTAAATTTTGATTGGTTGCCGCCAAACTGCGTCATAGCTCATTACCACAAAGTTGACTTGATTTCAAGTTTTCTTGACGCCCACACCGGCAAAGATGCACCACGCTGCTCCTCGCCACTGACTCCCATTGAAAATGAATGATTTCCAGCTACTTTGACGCTCTCGCTGCTTTTGGTGTGAATGTACAGTAAGTGCCAGAATCACAACAGGACTTTCTCTGAACTCTATTCACCATATAAACAGCAACAACAGCAAAACAAATATAAAAAAAAAAAATTCTAGGGTGCTCGATAACACAACAATGCTACAACAATGCTACAACAATGCTTTGGACACATTGAACACGCGCAATATCTTTAAAATATGAACATTTATTTTACCCCAGTATTTTCAAACGGTGCTTCGGCGCTAGCATCTCATTTTACGCTTGTGCAATTAAATGAACGCTGAAGTCTAATTAACTGATTCTATTTGAATTACATTACAACACTGATGCTATAAAAGGAACTGTAGAAACGTTTTTAAAAAGTCACATTAACAACTCACTGGATGTTTATCAGTATGGGAAAAACACTAGCTCTGCATGTACCCTATTAAAGAAATAACACAATCGTATGATGTGATTATTTATAAATGCATAATATGCACATCAGTTCATAGCAATATTTTAAAGGGCCACAAAACCCCACTGTCTCAGCAGGGTGTTTTCACACCTACAGTCTAGAAAAGCTTAGGAAAGTGGGTGTGTCCAGCTCTGTTTAGGTGGGAGTGTCAGGGGAGGGAAATAAAAATGGGAGTTTCCATTTGGTCACGCGCTCATTTTCAAACAGGCAACACACAAACACAGACGCAAGGGGAGAAAGACAGTGACTGTTTACATCGACATCAGTCATCCAATTATTTGCCAAAATATTAATTTGTCGACTTTAACTGCAGTTTGGCACTTTTACTTTTACACAGGAACATTACCTGCATGTCCCCTGTGACAAACGAGATGTGAGAACCTGCTAAGAGAGCGGTTTTATGGTTTACGCGGTTTTGGAGCGTTTAATACTGAGGTAATACACGAAAGTAATTGTTTGACTGCGGTGTTTACATGTTACACTCGGAGAGCACCATTTACAGCGGATCTTTCAGTCTACAATATTGTAGTGATATTAGCGTACTGTAAACTCAGTAACAGTTCTAATCATTTTGACTAAGGTCTGTCTTTAAACACTGAAAGAGTACTGCTGAGGATACGAACTAACTTTGCCTCTGAGTAAACAAACAAAGACCGCTGATCGCTTACCAAATCTGTAGAGACAGGACATTCAACATTAACTGGAGCAGTGTCTGCTTTAAAAGGAGACGAGCGGCAAATCCGGATTTTCACCAATTCCAGATGTGGAAAGCTCTCGGGTGACAAAAAAAAAAAAAGTTACTTACTAACGCATTTCTGCTGCACGCACGTGGGAATCCAGCTGCGCTCTCGTAGCAGGAAACATAAACAAAAACTTCGTTGCAGCACATAAACACAACACTGGCGACCTGTGTCTCCAAACAATTCTTCGTCTTCCACTTGTTTTGGCAACACAACGTGGCGTCTCTTTGCCGTCTGAACACTGCAACAGGTACAAACAATCTTCGAAGCTATCATGTATATTAATGAAGTTGTGCCGCATACACAATAGAGCGCGCTGATTGGTTTGAACCAAGTCTATCTTATGACTTAATGTGGCACACTCAGAGTAGTCATGATGCACTCGCAGGTACATACGTCCACTCTCCACACTGGAATACATGCAAGGATTTCATCAGCGTGACGCAGCTTCAAAAATTCGTTTCAAACCTGAAGAACGAATTTGCCAAAATAAACGCAAAAACAACCAATTTTCACTCTTTATCGAAACATATGTGTCCTAAAAGTGTTTATAGCAGCGCAGGACACATATATGACTGTCAACAGCTTAAAAAATGTGTTTTGGTGTTTCGTGACCCTTTAATGCACAGCCATATCTCCACAATACACAGCCTGTTACAATTCCCACATAAATAGAATTTGCAATTACTACAACAAAAAGCTTGCAGGAAGCCAAAATATGTTTGTGAAACTGAAAAACTGGCGCTAAAATCTGTCTTAAATGTATGCAAACATAGCTGCATGTATGTCAGACAGAAATGGCGTCCACAAAACACACACACACACACACACAAAAGTCTAGGTTGCATTTTAAAAGGTTATTAAAAGTAACCAAAGACTCCATTTTACTACCCTTGAAGCTCTCATATTGGCGATGTCTGTCATCTCTCTAAAGTATGCGGCTGCTCACACTAGTTGTCTTTTGGTTCCTGGTTAAAGCTGCCTTCTGGATGGAATGTAATGTTAATGAATGGTTACTTGTAGACTGACTGCATCGCCTCCCATTCCGTCTGTGCTTTCTATGAGCGACGGAGGAAAAGCTGAAAACGGGGACGCTCCATGCCTCAGTGCTACTACAGGAAAACAGGAAATGCTGCAGGGACAGAGCCAATAACAATTAAAGTAGTCTCTCCCTTCTATAAAGGAGAGCAGTGACAAAGAAACAACACTGAACTGACAATATAAATGTTACTGCTTGTCTGCGCTGAGAATCCTACGACTAGTAAAAAGGGATAGTTCACCTAAAAATAAAAACATACGGTTAATTTACTCTCCCACAGTAGATCATCCAAAATTTAAATGGCCTTTTTTCTTCAGTAGAACATTATGTATGTATGCAATATATATATCTTCCCACTAACGCTGCATTTGAATCTTTTCAGATGCTTATTGGCTATCAGATAAGGCAGTGTTTTTCAAACTCATTTGTAATTGGATCGATCTATTGACCGTCAAACCGAGGGCAGAACCAGTTCTCAAGCTGGGCGCTCCTTGGGTGTTTACGGCTATTGACACCTCTTAGAAGCAACTATTAGTTCAAATGATACGTCAATCTAAGGCCCCGTTTACACTAGTGCGTTTTCGTTTTAAAACGCTTAAGTTTTGCAACGGTTACGCCATCCGTCCACACTACGCCACAGTTTTCGAGGCACGAAAACGGAGCGTTTTGGAAATGCTGGAGAGGCCGTTTTCATTCTAAAATGCTGCTGCTCCGTCTCAAGGTGGAGGGGGGAAGGTGGAGGCGTGGCTCCTGAGATTGGGGCTTTTGGGTCATTGCGTAACCTTTCATTATTCGTCAAGCGCACATGACTATAACGCCACCGGAAGACGGCAGACCAGCTTTCACTGTAAACACTGTATTTTCGATAGCCATGGATGTTTTATATTCAATTGTTATATTAAGTAACAACTCGACCTCGTCGCCTGTCCCCAAAAAGACCTCTCTTGCTTTCTTTGCTATCGCGTTCATCGTTCAACCAGCGTTTGTTGACTAACAATAACCAAATGGCGAGCGAGACACGTGCTTCCTGTTTATACTTGGACGCGCATGCCCAGAGTGTGCGAATGGTCTTGTGATATACGTTTCTGGTGGGGGAGTGTAGATGGAGATATGTTCAGAAACGCTGGGTGAAACGCTAGTGTGGACGCGGATCGTTTTCATGCTAAAATGCTGTTTTAAAACTAAAACGCACTTGTGTAAACGGGGCCTAAAGCAGTGTTTCTCAACTGGTGGGTTGCAACCCAAAAGTGGGTTGCGGGAACATATTTAGTGGGTTGCAGAGTGTTTGGTCAAAAAAATAAACATTAATTTTTAGTTTATTTTGCTTATACCGGACTTTTATTTTGAAATGCACATGCAACAACAGTACAGTTTAGCTCATGGGAACTAAACTTTTCCTTACCCTAACCGCTGTTTGCAGTATTTGTAAAAACCGAAACCAAAAGTCTGAGTATCGACCGATACAGATCCGATCCCGATACTGTGCTGTTTTTTTTTTAACATATAAAGTTTCTGTAGTTCTGGTGATGAACTCAAATAATATATTTTCTTTAGTAAAAATAACAGACAAAGGCCCACTGTATATGACAGACGGCACAATTTAACTGAAAACATGATGCTTGCTGTAAACTAGGCTACATTATTTGAGCATTCATTACGACATTGATATGATTGTTGTGGTCCATCTTATGTTTCCTTTTTTTAATATTGATATTTTTCTTTGAAATCTGCAATAGGCTACCACTATTGACCCTAATCATTGGTAAAAAAACCAGCCTTTTAGTAAAGCCTGAAATTATCCTGCAGGTTTGACGCAGACTAAATTAAACTGTCTGAAGCCAGTTTTAAAAATTAAATCCATATTGCACTCGTCAGTTTCACTTTAATTAATTTAAATCAACCACTTTGACCACAATGAGCAAAGCTTTACAAATTCACTATTTCACAGAACTGAAGGTATACCCCTCAAAAGAATAAACTCAGTCGAAAGGATGAGAGAACACAAACTTTTAATATTACAGAACAATTGTATAGAGCGGCACTTAATGCATCACTGAGACAGCGCGCAGCCCTGCAGTATCAGCGGACACTTTCAAAACTTAGCAGCACAAGGGGAAAAAAGAAATCAGTGTGAGGATCTGTCCAATGTGTTACTGAGCCTTTTCTAATTTAAAATTTCAGGTAGGCCTACTTTGTGTGTGAAGAGCAGGTAATAACCCTCTCTGCTCCAGTGTTGCGAATGCGATCTGCTGATCTAACAGACACAGCGCAACATGATTGAGAAACAGCAATGAACACCTTGTTGCAGGTCAAAATGAACCCATTTAATACAAAACTAAATACATTTCTCCACTGATTATTTATATTAACAGGAACAAATAGTCTTGGAGAAAGTTTGTTCGCTAGTTCGCGCTTTTATGACTTCTAGGTTGGATTACTGTAATGCTCTGCTCGCTGGTTGCCCAGCCTCCTCTATTAACAAACTTCAGCTAGTACAAAATGCAGCTGAGTTCTTACCAGGTCTAGAAAATATGATCATATCACCCCAATTTTGTCCTCGTTACACTGGCTGCCTGTTAAGTTTCGTATTGAGTTTAATATATATATTCTTACCTATAAAGCATTAAATAATCTAGCTCCTGTTTATCTAACCAACCTTCTGTCTCGCTACAATCCAACCCGCTCTTTAAAATCTCAAAACTCAGGGCTTCTGGTAGTACCCAGAATAGCAAAGTCAAGTAAAGGGGGTCGAGCCCTCTCATTTATAGCTCCTAAACTCTGGAACTCTCGCAGTTCAAAACTAGATTAAAGACCTATCTCTTTAGTAAAGCATACACTCAATACATCACATAGCGGTATGATGCATGAATGTGCTCTCGTTTATATACACTATGAACAGCAGCTACGCTAATTATTCTCTCTATTCTCTATTTCCACCTGGGGATACCCATCCCGAGGCCCCCAGAGACTATGCAGTGCCACGGATGCGATCCAAGACACACGACGAGACGATTCCAAGGCTCCATAATCCTGGACCAGGCTGTATCCTGAGCAGCTGCTTGGCGGAGTAGCGAGCAAGAGACGGATTCCCGTGACCCTCCAAGGAAAGACGAGCCTCGAGTTCTCCAGCCTCCGGAGACTAGACTGCAGCTAGCGCTGCGCATCGATGGATTACTCTTCAGTGTTTGGACTCTAAGTAGTGAATATTAAATAACTCTGAACTGAACTCCAACACTAATAACTGGACTGACACTTTCAATTTACTATAACCTTCTATGTGAAGCTGCTTTGACACAATCTACATTGTAAAAGCGCTATCCAAATAAAGGTGAATTGAATTGAATTGTTGAGTTGTCATAAACGAACTTGGCACAGTTTGAATAGTGAATGAATGGAGAAAGATTGACAGGCGCGGTGGATGGGAGGTGCATGAATTTAAGCAGTTGAATATTCATCTGTACTTCACATTAAACTATAGAATGGCTTTAGAACATTTGGGATTTAGTGGGCCTACATGCCAACTTTCTAGTGCCTTATAATAAGCTACCATCATGGCTTTTGTCGGCTTATGAATTACACAGAATATACAGCAAGATCAGATTTGGACTGGTACCAGCTGACCAAAAATATGTGAAATGGAACCGATATGCGATCAGGGTTTGGTACATCCCTGATTAAAGGGTGAACTATCCATTTAAAAAGCCATCAAAATGGAAGAATCCATTGAAAACACCATTCTCAATTTAGTTCTGTATGAAGCACAGTCTGAACGCAAACCAGACATGGTCTTCAACACCAAACCTTGACATGAACACAAGGTATCATTCAAATGACAACAGCAAAGCTTATCAAAGAGTCCAATCATATTCTAAAACAATTGGAATACTAGGATATGATCAAGCATCTGCGAGCAAGAGTCTGCGAACCAGAAATCGTACATTTGCCACAGCGAGATGCCAAAAGTACTGTCTGTATTCCACATCTACTCGCTAAAAGCTCTCTGTTCTGTTTTTGTTCCTTCCCTGTAGTGGGTTTGCACTTCTACGGCCTACTTTGTGAGGAAATTGATCCATTAAATGTGTCCAGGATAGGAAAAGGAAGAAAAAAACGTTTTATGTGTGCAACATGGCTGACAGGAAAGGCCATTCGAGGTTTGCGGTGTATAATTTGATGCATGGTTATCATACGGAGTCGTTGTTTCTGGCCACTCAATTTTGTTCGACTTATGATGAGTCCAAGTGGAAGAAAAACGATGAAAAGGAAGACTGAGAGGAATAAAGAATGATAGCAGTGTGCCATCTGATCCCTGCAGGTCAGTGCTGGAGACTGGCAGCTGATCTATAAATACTGCCACACAGGGAGCTCAGGTCAGTCAACCACCTTGAAGAATTTCATGGAGAATAGAATATGTATATAAATTATGGCTGCACAATATTCTGCATTAGCATTGATGTACATACAGTTAAAATCAAAATTATTCACCCTCCTGTGATTTTTTTTTCCTTTCCTTTTTCAAATATTTCCCAAATTATGTTCAACAGAGTGAGGAATTTCCATAGTATTTCTAATCATTTTTTTTCTTCTAGAGAAAATCTTATTTGTTTTATTTTGGTTAGAATAAAAGCAGTTTTAAAAATTTTTATAAACCCTTTTAAGGTCAATATTACTAGCACCATTAAGCCATATTTGTTTTTGATTGTCTACAGAACAAGCCATTGTTATATAATGACTTACCTAATTAAGCTGGTTAAGACCATAGACTGTAAAAAATATGGACGTAGTATCCGTGACGTCACCCATAGGTTTCTGATGAACCCAAAAGAAGCCACTAGTAGGCGTGGCCAACCGTCGCCATTTTGTTCGCGCGTCATCGCACCAACCGAGGCATACCAAACAAGGGCAAAGAGGCGGAGCGTGGGCGGAGTGTGAGCGGAGCTACGGGACGCATGCTGGCATTAAGCTAAGGGCTTTCTTATGAGAGAAACACATCATATTTCATTACCTGCGACTCGTTTGTGTTCTGAACACACGTGCTTGGTTGTACACTATATCAATAAAGTGTTTAGTCTGTTGAAAACACTGCTGTAATACATCAAGCCACTTAAAATCGTTCTTAAGACGTTTTTCAACAGGAAGAAAGTGCGGATTACATCCAAATACTTCAGATATAGTCTGTGTTAGTAAATGCAGGGCTATTTAGGAAATCCAGGCAGAACACTGTATGACAACGCTTCAAATGGCGATTTTATAGGGTACAGCTGATCAATCTGTCAGATTCTGGAGTGCATTAGAGTTCTGAAGAACATTATAAATCATAAATTATTCGAAATAAAGCAATTACATTTATAGAGATGGTATAAGTATATAATTTCACTCACCTGGGAAACGTGAGTCCACGTGAATGGTTTGTGAGCACAATTAAGTGCACACAGCATGCCATATTATCTGATAATTGCAGGAAATAATTCCAAAAGGCGACTGACTGTGTAAAGCCACATAAAACAACACAAAAATACGTTGAATCAGCCGGAATCAGCTGAGGTGACGTGACGGCGACCAGCGCGACTAGCTGTCACTCAAGTGGCCACGCCCTTAATTATGCAAACTTAATTTAGCTTAATATAAAGGAAACGGATGAGTTATAAAAAAATTCACCCCCCTCACAGTTGTCATGAAGGGTAATATAAGCTATATGAACCAAAATCGCTCTTTGTACCAGGCTGTAAACACCTTTTTTTCTGCTGTAAAATTGGCCATTTCGCCAGTGGGCTCATTGGAGATTTGCTCTATTATGGAGCCAGGACAGCCAGGACTAGCGGAATTTTCGATGAATTGCAAGCTTTAGTTACTTCCGTATTGGCTTCCCGAGGGAGAGCGGGAGGTTGCCGCTTGGTTAAGACTTTAAATGGGGGCGCCAAGGTGGCCTAGTGGGTAGCACGTTCACCTCACAGCAAGAAGGTCGCTGGTTCGAGCCTCGGCTGGGTCAGTTGGCATTTCTGTGTGGCGTTTGCATGTTCTCCCCGTGGTTGCGTGGGTTTCCTCCGGGTGCTCCGGTTTCCCCCACAAGTCCAAAGACATGCGGTACAGGTGAATTGGGTAGGCTAAATTGTCCATAGTGTATGAGTGTGAATGAGTGTGTGTGGATGTTTCCCAGAGATGGGTTGCGGCTGGAAGGGCATGCGCTGCGTAAAAAATATGCTGGATAAGTTGGCGGTTCATTCCGCTGTGGCCGGATTAATAAAGGGACTAAGTCGAAAAGAAAATGAATGAATGAATGAAGACTTTAAATCCTACTTTAAGCTGTATATTAAAGAAAATCTAGTTAAATGTTTTGTACTGTACTGTTATCATGGCAAAGATAAAATAAATCTAATAGTTCTAAAATAAACTATTATGTTTAGAAATGCTTTTTTTCCCCCTCCATTAAACAGAAATTGTGGAAAAAATTATCCAGGGGGGCTAACAAATCTGGAGGAGTAATAATTCTAACTTTAACTGTATGAACCCTATTATACACCCGGCGCAATAAGGTGAAAGACGTGTTTGCCCCGATCTGTTGCTATTTCAGAACAGCGCAACAGTAATTTTCCTGTTTTGCACTACGTTGTTTAAATAGCAAATCTAATTGTTTCTCTTTTCTTCACTTCTGTTCACATGGAATGTCTTTTGGGCGGGGATATCAGGCAGTTTATTGTTTCTGCTCTGCCTTCATTCAAAATTTTTTCATTTTGTCAGCAATATCCATCTTCCAACACTATAATCGGTTCCCAATAGATTTTATTTACTTTTTATTTATTTCAGGATCATTTCTAGTGGATGTACATCATAATACAAGGAAAAAAGGGGAATCTCAACCTCTATTTTAAACGCCTGAGACTGTAAGATTTCGATGGACACAAGAAATAATAGTTTACAGCTTTAACAAATATTAATTGTGTTTATTTATATATTTGGTGACTATTTGTTGTTATTTTACAGTTGATTAATGAATTTCTGTACCTCAATACTGTTAAGACTCCTTCGAAAACCATAAAAAAAATGTTTTAATCCTTTTTTAAATTGTTTTCAACTGCGCTTTATTTTATTTTATCTTTTAGGACCATTTTTTCTATACCCCCCTACAAAAATGCAAATATACTTCCCTACAAAATCATCCCAATCAATGTAAAACCATAAATTCTAAGTAGTACTCAGTTATTTGCATATCGCAATACATATTGATAAATAAACAATTCTCAATGACAGTTTTCTCCATTATTGTGCAGTTCTACTTTATAAACATTTATGTTATAGAAGAAAAAAACAGACCCTTCACATAGACATCTCACTGTAAGATGCCACACAGCAGGATTGGGATGAAAATGCTTCTGGTTTCTCTGAGAATCGTAAGAGCAAGGCGCTGTGGCCTGCGTTTCTTCGATTTCACTTAGCCGTCCTTCGAGACCACCTGGCCCCGTTTGGCTCTGGGCGTCGTGTGTGGCAGCGTGTGCGGTTCAGGCAACAGCGCTCTCTACATGCCCGGTTGAGATGAGGGCTGCTTATGTAAGAGGAACAGCAGGGACTCATGCTCAATTAAAATCCAGCCTCATTACGGAGTAGATCACCTACCGTTAGGGACACTTCAGGATTCCACTTGCCTGCTGCCATGCTAAATTCTGAAGCAGGCCTAGAAGGAATGAGAATGGAGGAAGGATCCATATTTAATTGATTATCCCAAAATGGAAATTGGGTGGTATTTTTCTTGCTCTCAGGTAAACCAAGATGTAGGTGGACTTCTTGGTTCTTTAGTAGAACATTAGGAAAATGATTAGCTGAAGCTGTAGAATGAATGAATGAATGAATGAATGAATGAATGAACTAAAATGTAGCTGACTTTAGTTCTTCAGTAAACATGAAGAAAATAATAAGCTGAAGCTGTAGAATGAATGAACCAAGTTGTAGGTGACTTTAGTTCTTCAGTAAACATAAAGAAAATGATAAGCTGAAGCTGTAGAATGAATGAATGAATGAATGAACGAACCAACCAAGTGGTAGGTGACTTTAGTTCTTTAGTAAAAATTAAGAAATAGATTAGCTGAAGCTTTAGAATGAATGAATGAATGAATAAACCAATATGTAGGTGATTTTTTTTGTTCTTCAGCAAAACATTAAAAAATTATTAGCTGAAGCTGTAGAATGAATGAACGAATGAACGAATAAATAAAAGAAAACTAATATGTAGGTGACGTAGTAGTTCTTCCGTAGAACATTAAGAAAATGATTAGCTGAAACTGTAGAATGAATGCATGACTGAATGACTGACTGACTGAATGAACCAAGATGTAGGTGACTTTAGTTCTTCAGTCGAACACTGGGAAAATGATTGACTGAAGCTGTAGAATGAATGAATGATTTAGTG
>CAIGQQ010032929.1:2861097-2880504 GCA_903798035.1 Danio albolineatus
TATATATATATATATATACAGTTGAAGTCAGAATTATTAGCCCCCTTATTTATTAATATTTTTTTATTATTTCTGTTTAATGTAGAGCAGATTTTTTCAACACATTTCTAAACATAATAGTTTTAATAATTCATTTCTAATCACTGATTTATTTTATCTTTGCCATGATGACAGTAAATAATATTTTACTAGATATTCTTTCAAGACACTTTTATATGCTTTTATAGCTTAAAGTGACATTTAAAGGCTTAACTAGGTTAATTAGGTTAACTAGGCAGGTTAGGGTAATTAGGCAAGTTGATGGTTTGTTCTGTAGACTATGGGGGAAAAAATGCTTAAAGGAGCTAATAATTTTGACCTTAAATTTGTCTTTAAAAAATAATAAAAACTGCTTAATTCTAGCCGAAATAGAACAAATAACCTTCTCCAGTAGAAATATTTTTATCAGACATACTGTGAAAATTTCCTTGCTCTGTTAAACATCAAAAAAACATAAACATCAAAAAATAATTAAAGGGGACATATATATATATATATATATATAATTAACACACAGCTGTCTCCCATCACCGAACACCCCATAAATACCCAGTCCTCACAACACTCAGTGTCCGGGCACGTTTCTATGAAAGCGGACTCTGAGTGTTCACTCTGCAAAAGCCAACACTCACGATCTCTGAAAACTGTACTTACCGTCTCTCTGTTTCCTCCTAGTCATTCCGGTTCCCCGAGTCTCCTGTCTATGGTCCGTTCGTCATCTGTGTGTCCTTCGTCAAAAGTATCTGGTGTGTGTTGTCCATCCGCTCGTGTGTCATCCACTCTGCAGAAGTTAAGGACTGTGATCGTCAACCATATCCCATATCCTCCTGGCACTTCCTTTTGTGTTACATGTTGTCAGAATAAATAACTTTACTTTTCACTTACCCCTTCTCTCCGTCTGCTTCATAACAGAAGCCCGGACCCAACAACAGTGACAACATGAGCAACCCCGATCACTTCCAAGAGCTGGTGGATCAGTTAAAAAGAATTCTGATGCCATCAGCTCCACTTCCCGACACACCACCAGCACCGAGCACTTCCGCATCAACGTCTTCCTCATCCACCATCTCCTCCAGTCCCATGGCTCGACCAGCGCCCTACTCAGGCGGGGCAGAGGAGTGCAATGGATTTCTTCTTCAATGTTCCCTAGTGTTTGACATGCAACCCTCTCTATATCCCACAGATTGTTCAAAGATTGCCTGCATCATCTCCCTTCTCTCTGGACCTGCACTCAGATGGGCTGAGACCATCTGGAGCCAAGCCGGGCCGGTCATGAATTCAATTACATCATTTGAGGAGTACTTCAAAGAGGTTTTTGGCCGTTCCGACGAAGAAAGTTGCCGCTGGAGAACAATTGTATCATCTCAAACAAGGTACGATGTCCACACAGGATTATGCTCTCCGTTTTAGAACCTTGGTGGCTGCCAGTGGATGGAATGAGCTATCTCTTCTCACGACCTACCGGCTCGGCTTGGAACCCACACTCCGAGTACAACTAGCAGCCTTGGACGACACAATGGGTTTAGAGAGGTTCATCCAACACTCACTTCGATGCTCTGATCGTCTCAGAACCTATCAACTAGATCCTGGACCCCTTCCACAAGCACTCCTCCGGTCGCCTGAGTCTGTCGCCCCTCCAGAACCAGAGCCTATGATTATCGAATCTGGTAGACTAACAGCTTCAGAGCGACAGAGGAGGCTGACCCGGGGTCTGTGCCTGTACTGTGGCGCCAACGGACATGTCCGGCTCGACTGTCCACTCCGTCCCACACGGTCCTCAGTGAGTGTATTCAGTTCAAAAATAGAACAGATTCATCCTCTCACCACTACTGTTCAATTAACTACTTCTTCTGTCTCCATTCTAGTCACAGCGCTTATTGACTCCGGGTCAGCTGGGAATTTCATCTCCAGTTCCCTCTGTCGCCAGCTCCAACTCCGCACGGAAGCGTCCACCCACGTCTACCAGATCCAACCCATAACTCAGAACATTCATTCATCAGCAAGTATTCACCGCAAATGTGAACCTGTACATCTCCAAGTTGGTCTTTTACATCAAGAAAATATCCAATTCCTGGTTCTGGAGGGAGCTAATATGGAAGTCATCCTAGGGCGCCCGTGGCTGGTGAAGCGTGATCCCATCATCTCTTGGGGCACCGGAGAAATCAAGAAATGGGGTGAAGGCTGTTCACCAACCTGTTTTCCCGATCTTCCTCTTCAAGTTTGTAAACCCCTGTCTGTGTATGTCACATCCGTCGAAAGTCCAGTCGACAAGCAATCTGTCAATATCCCCGAGACCTACTCTTCCTATCTGGACGTATTCTGCCCCAAGAGAGCTTCCCAGGTACCTCCACATCGGCCATGGGACTGTGCTATTGACCTGGTTCCAAATGCCCAGTTGCCTAGAGGGAGGATCTACCCGTTATCGCTTCCGGAGACGAAGGCCATGGAGGAGTACATACAAGAGGCTCTTAGTCAGGGGTATATACGCCACTCCAAGTCACCCGCAGCTTCAAGTTTTTTCTGTGTGGCCAAGAAAGATGGAGGGCTGCGGCCATGCATTGATTATCGAGTTCTCAACAAAAGCACCATCAAGTTCCGTTATCCACTTCCCCTTGTACCAGCGGCCCTAGAGCAGTTGAGAGCAGCCAGGATCTTCACAAAGCTGGACCTCTGCAGCGCGTATAATCTGGTGAGAATACGTGAGGGGGACCAGTGGAAGACTGCTTTCGTGACCCCTACTGGTCACTATGAATACCAGGTCATGCCCTATGGCCTGGTCAACGCCCCCTCCGTATTCCAACATTTCATCCATGAAGTGCTCTGGGAGTTTCTCCATCGATTTGTCATCGTTTACATAGATGATATCCTCATCTACTCCCAGAGTGAGGCCGAACATCGCCATCACGTTGCGGAGGTCCTCCAAACCCTCAGAGAAAACCATCTCTTTCTGAAGGCTGAAAAATGCTCCTTTCATCAATCGTCTGTCCAGTTCCTAGGGTATATTATCGATGAATCAGGTGTCCGTATGGACGAGGGGAAGGTCCACTCCGTGGTTTCCTGGCCCGAACCAACCTCCATAAAAGAACTTCAAAGATTACTCGGATTCGCCAATTTCTACAGACGATTCATCAAGAACTATAGTATCATCACCACTCCACTCACCAACCTGCTGAAAGATAAGCCCAAGAAAATCATATGGTCCAATGAAGCAGCCGCAGCCTTCCGTCACCTCAAGGAGGCGTTCGCCAAGGCTCCACTCCTGACTCATCCTGATCCAGATCTCCCGTTTACGCTGGAAGTCGATGCATCCACTACCGGAGTAGGAGCGGTACTCTCCCAACATCATGGCTCTCCACCCTTATTCCATCCATGCGCCTATTTCTCCCGGAAGCTGAGCCCGGCGGAGCAGAACTATAACATCGATGATAGAGAGCTCCTCGCCATCAAGCTCGCATTAGAGGAGTGGCGGCATTGGTTGGAGGGATCCCGACACCCATTCAATGTCATCACCGATCATAAAAACCTGCAATACTTAAAAGAAGCTAAGAGATTGTGTCCTCGTCAGGCCCGCTGGTCCCTCTTCTTTTCACGGTTTAATTTCTCCATCTCCTATCGCCCTGGATCCAAGAACCTACGAGCAGACGCATTATCACGGATGCATGAACAACAAGATACCGTGGAAATACCAGCCAGAATTCTCCCTGACCATATCTCAATATGTCCTATTACCTGGACTGCACCTCCAGCCGTCGCCACTCCTGAAGACCAACCTCCGCCGGGTTGCCCACCACATCGGCAATTTATTCCATCAGAACAACGTTTTGAGATCATTCAATCCGTCCACACATCCCTAGGCACTGGGCATCCCGGGACCAACTATACCCTCTCGCTACTGTCCCAACGCTTCTGGTGGCCGAACATGGCAAGGGATGTGAGGAGGTACATCCAGGGATGTAAGGAGTGTGCCCAATCCAAGAGTCCTCGTCACCTGCGGGTCGGTAAACTTCATCCCTTGCCAGTCCCGAATCGTCCCTGGTCACACCTGGGAGTTGACTTCATGACGGATTTGCTTTCTTCTGATGGGAACACATGTATTCTGGTAATCGTCAATCGATTTTCTAAGTTCGTAAGATTAATTCCGTTAAAGGGGCTTCACACAGCCCTAGAGACAGCAGAACAGATCTTTAATCAAGTCTTCAGATCATTTGGACTCCCTGAGGATATAGTATCGGATAGAGGCCCTCAGTTCATTTCTAGGCTGTGGAAGGCCTTTTTCAAACTCCTGGGTGTGACCGTCAGTCTCTCGTCTGGCTACCACCCGCAGACAAATGGCCAGACCGAGAGAAAAATCCAGGAGGTGGGACGATTCCTGAGGACCTTCTGTAACGGTCATCAGAACTCTTGGAACCAGTTTCTGGGCTGGGCGGAGTATGCCCAGAATTCACTGCGGCAACCCACCACCGGACTCGCGCCATTCCAGTGCGTGTTAGGCTTCCAACCCCCACTATTTCCCTGGGATGGCGAACCATCTGATGTCCCCGCAGTGGATCACTGGTTCCGGGAGAGCGAGAGAGTCTGGGACGAGGCTCATCAACATCTCCAGAGGGCAGTCCACAGAAACAAGAGGATTGCCGACAGGAGAAGAACGGATGGACCCGTCTACTTGTGGCTCTCCACAAGGGATATCCGCCTGTGACTGCCCACCTGGAAGCTTAGTCCCAGATTCGTTGGTCCCTTCACCATCCTGGAACAGGTCAACCCCGTCACGTATAAGCTTCAACTCCCTGCACAGTACCGCATCCACCCCACTTTCCATGTCTCACTCCTCAAACCTTATCACGACCCTGTTCTTCCCTCCACAGAGCCTGGCCACGAAGAGGAACCCCCTCCCCCACTGATGTTGGAAGAAGGAGCCGTATACGCCGTAAAGAACATCCTGCGGTCCCGGCGTCGTGGTGGTCAGTTGGAATACCTCGTTGACTGGGAGGGGTACGGTCCAGAAGAAAGATCATGGGTTCCCAGAGCCGATATTCTAGACCCCGCACTCATGAACGAATTCCACTCCAATCACCCCGAGTTCCCAGTACCTCGTGGAAGAGGTAGACCACCACGACGTCAGAGGTATAGGCCCTCAGGAGCGGGCCCTGGGGAGGGGGGTAATGTCACGGATTGGTAAGGCTCTCCCGGCACTCATTCACCTAGAGCACGTTCACCTGAGTTTTAATTAACACACAGCTGTCTCCCATCACCGAACACCCCATAAATACCCAGTCCTCACAACACTCAGTGTCCGGGCACGTTTCTACGAAAGCGGACTCTGAGTGTTCACTCTGCAAAAGCCAACACTCACGATCTCTGAAAACTGTACTTACCGTCTCTCTGTTTCCTCCTAGTCATTCCGGTTCCCCGAGTCTCCTGTCTATGGTCCGTTCGTCATCTGTGTGTCCTTCGTCAAAAGTATCTGGTGTGTGTTGTCCATCCTCTCGTGTGTCATCCACTCTACAAAAGTTAAGGACTGTGATCGTCAACCATATCCCATATCCTCCTGGCACTTCCTTTTGTGTTACATGTTGTCAAAATAAATAACTTTACTTTTCACTTACCCCTTCTCTCCGTCTGCTTCATAACAGATGCATTACTTGACTTTTAAATAATTGAAGGAAACACACACTATCTGTGATTATTTATTGAACATCAACATTGGTCAACTGAAATTAAAACACACATTGCCTAAAACCAACAGTCAGCTTTCTTTCCTATAAAAAAAGTGAAAATAAATAACTTCCGCTTTTGAATCGCCATGACCCACGCCGCTTGCCGCTTGCCCGGGGTGGCCCGGGGGCTAGAACCACTGCCCCTTTGCCCTCGTTGGCTGAGGTGCCCCTCTCAGCCTGTACAGTACCTCTTCCCTCCTTCTCAAACGCGTCCGTGCCCCCGTCCCTGGCTGTTCTGTTACCGCTTCGCTAAACATCCACTGATTTTGTTAATCCACTCCATATTTTACCGCCCGCTCCGGAGTCCGCAGCGTCACTCACAATCTGTGTGCCCGCGTTTGAGGTGCGCCTCTCCTTGACTGCAATGTAGACGGGAGCAGGCGGCTGCAGTAAGAGAAGGGCTTAAAAAAATTAATCACAAGTCAGACACTTCCCGAATCTCGCTGTTTTGCCGCCTGGAAACGTCACAAGTGGAGGAAATCGCGTTTGCGTTTTAATCGCGGCACGAATGACCTCATGAAAAAATACTATAGTAACTTATAGTAAATATTATAGTGTTTTTGAACATGTTTTTCAGTATTTGGTTATGTTTATAGTTGCTGTGATACCATAGCATAGAACACTATAGTATTCCTATAAGTTACTATAGTATTTTTAATGTGTGAGTGGATGCTATTGAAATATCACTGTTTTTACAAAAAGATAGTCAGAATCACAGAAGATGAACAGCTCGTTACTTAAAAGGGTGTACAGTATTTAATATACATCTGTATATTCAACAGTGGTGAATGTTTAAAGAATAAACCGCTTATACAGCTAGAAAGTGTTCAAGAAATCTAATTTGGCTACATTATAAATGAAGTAACTATAGCGAGATGCTTTTGAGTGACAGGTCATGACAAATGTTTGTTTGTTTTTTAGAAATGTCCCTAGAATATGGCATTTTATTGAGCAGTGGTCCATTTCTATAGTAATTTCAGACTTTCTTTAGAGGGCATTAGAAGGTATAAAGGGAAATACTACTGAAGACAAAATGATTAGCCCTCTTGTGAAGTTTAAAGAAAAAATAGTATTGCATCAAATATGTAAAAGTGTTGTTTAACAGATTTTGTTTTCAACAGTTTCTAACACATTTGTCTAGACTTTGCCATTATGACAATATTATATTATATATTTTACATAATATTTTACTAGTTTTTTTGAAGATACTATTCAGCCTAAAGTGCAATTTAAAGTGTTAACTTCAGATGAATTATGTTAAAGAAAAATGAGGAAAGCCATTGGACAACAGTGGTTTGTTCTGCAGACATAAAGAGATTCTTAAGGGTCTGATTATACTGACATGATTATTAGGTCTATATAAACTGCTTTTACTCCAGCCAGACTGAAATAAACAGCCTGAGACTTTATCCAGAATAAAAACCATTAGGCTGTAGGAAATACTGTGAAAATGTTCTTGGTCTATTAAACATAACTGTTGACTTCACATACATGTGTGTGTTTTGTTTACTACACCCCTTACACTTCTCATATGAAACCACACAAAGATGGGGCATCATGGCAGAACAGTCTGATTACTTGTATGTCTGCATATGTGTGTATTGGACTGACTTTCAGGGAATAATATTGCATAAAAATGACAATACAAAATTCACACAAACATACAAAAAAGTGAAAATGACAACAAACAGGACTTTAAACTAAGATAAAAATAAAATACAGCATAAGCACATAATGATTTATTTGTAACATTTAGTTATATTAGATAGATCATGTTTTGTTTTTACAAAGGTGTGTTTTGTTCTTGTTTGCGTGTATATCTAAATAAATAAACATGTAATGGTCTTCATGTCTTTTTTTAATTATCAACGAAAATACAATAAAGGTGTACAGCCGGGTATAAACCTTAGTAAAAACAGAAGACAGAGAAGCGTAATTTCACTCTCATCCAATAAGCATTAGGCTGTGTCCTTAGCCAGTCGTTTCCCATCATGCTTTTGGTGAGCGCAGTCGTTGGAGACTTATGAGACTGCAGCCGACTGCTCAGAGTTTTTTGGCGCACGTCAGCGTGACATCAAAGCAAGTGCACGCAAGTCGGACACGTTTCTAACCGGCATGCATCTCGCGGTGATCACCGGTGATGCGTTCTGCGCAGATTATGGCCATGTCAAACGAGCCTAACAGTTCTAGACGATAGTTGCATTACAAGTCTCATTTACAATCCACATTGCAGCCAGTGGTCTTATACAAGTGCTGACAACTTGTGCTAAATATCCACATTCTTAGAAATTGAATGACTAATCAAAATCAGATCTAATATAAATAACAATTATCTATTTTAAAAAACTATTTTCAATATTTATAACAACTGGAAAATTTGTATTAGCAAGAACCTACCCGCTTAGTGCCCCTTTTTTTGGTTTGGGCCACTGCCCCTCAAAATGTCTGTGCACGGCCCTGTCGATAACAGTAAAAAATAGCATTTATTAGCCGATAACAATATGGCCACCGATATATCGTGCATCCCTATAATAAAGTAAAAGAAGATACTATATATTGGGTAAAATTGTAAATCAATGTTCTAAAAGTTTTGGATTAAGTTCGAGGGAATCTATGGAAAAAGTTTTTAAAGAACAGCTTCCCACTGCCATTGTGCGTGCATGTAGTTTGCAACTGCTTTAAAGATTTATTTACAACCTGAGAAACCATCGCTGACCAAATTAGAGGAGTACAACTTCCATGATTCCACATTCAGTCATGGAATCCTCAAAATACTTTGTTTGCTGAGAATGCGTGGCCTCTTGTGGTGAAAATTATTGGCAAATAACATTAAAAGCACAATATGTAAGCTTTTTAAATACAACTTCCTTTATTCAGTTCTACAATTTTTGATTATTTCACTTTAATGTTGTGTGTTTAATTTGACTGCACAGAGCAGCGTTTTAACAGAAACCTAAAATGTATTGAGTCTGACAAAAAAACAGCGCTACATCTACTCCACTTTTTCACGAGCTGAAGAACTGGAAGCAACAAACCATGGCATAATAAACAAAACAGAAAATTTACAGAAAATACAATCATTATACCTACTATTTTAATGAATTCTATGCTGTAAAGGGCATAAAAACACTTCAAAATAATTTGTTAATACATGAATGGAAATATCGTTTATATATAATTTAAAATATTAGCTAAATATTTTAATAATGCGACTAAAATAAGAATATTTCACGTCTTAATTCGATTTGTGTTCATGACAATTATGACTTTAGCATATCTAAAGGGCTATTCCATCACATGGTTAATTTGTGAGGCTGCAGTTGTAGCAGCCTTTGCTTTTGGATGTGGCAACCTTTGAACTCCGATGAAAAAAGCGATTAGGTCACACCCACCCAAGCAAACGAGCACATTCACATCAAGACTGAAAACACATCTGTTTAGCTGTGCCTTTACTGAATGTGAACACTGTGCTACGTCTGACAGGTCGCACTATTATGTCCTTTCCTTTAACATTCTTTTAAAATCTGTTTTAACACATTTTAATCTGTTTTTAATCATTTTTATTCTTTGTTTTTATTTTCTCATAACTGCCTCTTTTATTTCCGTTTATGTAAAGCGCTTTGAATTACCATTGTGTATGAAATGTGTCATATAAATTAGGGTTGGGTCGTTAGACGATGCCTTCGTCTATCGCCAATGGCCGATAGACATCCCGATGCTGAGCCGGCATCGCAATCCTCCGTCCGTCGCAGCAGCAATTCGCTCATAAAAAATACACACTTAGGCCCCATGTACACTAATACATCTTAGTTTTAAAATGGCATTGACACACTGACGTTTCATCTAGCATTTCTGAACAGCCCTCCGTCCACACTATACTGCTGAAAACGCACATCACATGACCACACACACAAACACAGACACACTCTGTCATGCACTCTAGCACAAGCGCATGTCTGAGCTCCAGGCAGTCAGCGGGTGCTTTGAGCACAAAACCCCAGAGAGCAGTGCATGTCGGACAGTTTATCAAGGATGTACCGCTGGATGGCGTCTCACTATAGTTGTTAAATGTGATATTTAATTAATCTTGTCTCTATCTAACGACTCTTTGGTCTTTTGAATCTGTAACGTGTCACAGCGTCAGTATACTGCTTCAGTCTTTCGCTTTCACGCTTGTACTCAGTAACGTTAGCGTAAACCTTCATTTGTTTTAAAAACACAGATGTCTATACAATTTACACCTAAAAAACTATAAAAAAAAACAAAACAAAAATAAACAATCTTATACATACCTTAGGAACAGTACAGCAGAAAGTTTTGGCGGTATTAAAACCTTGACTTTTCCATACCGTGGTATACCTTGAAAATGGTTATCATCCCATGCCTACCTTACACTCTATCATAATATCACAACATCTCTTCGACGAGGAATCTCATTGCGATTAAGTCTCGCGAGATCCCATAGCCTGAGATCTCGTCACACCTCAAGACATAACATTCTCACTCATGCAAATCTGAAAGATCACAAATTAATGCCAAATAAAAAGTGACCCTAAGAAATAGCAAATACAAAGTGAATCTCGAATATAGCTCAATCCTACAAAGAACCACAATTTGTTCAACCCTAACTAACTATGCTCAGCTGTTTTACTGAGTGAGAATGAAGGTGGTTAACACGAAGCAGCTATGGCACTAACATTAGAAGTAATTATGTGTTCACAAAGCCTATTAAAGTCTGGCTAATCCAGACTAACCAGGACTTATCCAGAGTTAGGCTGACAGTTTTAACTTATTTAGGATGTGCCATTAATAGGATGACTGAGCACCAACAAGCTGCTTTTATTTGTATACTTGTTTTGGTGATATTGAACAGACAGGGAGAGAACTTTCACTTATTAATTCTCCCATAGCGGTAAAGGTCAAACTCGTGTGTTTTCACAGAGGTCACAGAGCCACGTACGAGCCACAGAATCATTCACTGTTACAGAGCCGCTCCTGTTCATCAGAGCTTAACTACAGTAGGAACGTAAAACTTGTATACAATCATTTTGCTTACTTGTTAATTGTGAATGTGTTGAACATTTATGGATTTGGCAGCTTTTCACCCAAAGTGAACCCTGGGGAAAATCGAACCCACAACTTTGACCTTACTAGAATCATGGATGTATCAATGCACCAAGATTAAAAATGATAAATATCATGAGGAAAGGTGTAAACTCTCCCAATAGTTACTGCTTTATTTGAAAATGACTACCTTCAATTTAATTAAACATCCAGTAAGAGCTTTTAAAATGTCTTGAACGCATGCATCCCTGCAGGAAAGCACATAGTCCTGTAAATGCAAACTCAATAATTATTTTCCATATTTAACGATAACAATATATATTTTAACATTGATATTAACAATAAGTTGTTAACGCTTCCAGATTTAAAAGAGTGTCCCAACAATGACTGAAGCCACAAAAATTAGAGGGTCGATTAAATGGCATAACATATTTTCGGATGATAATTTTTCAGTGGCCGAAAAGACGATGCATTTCTAATATCAACACCAGGGTTCAACAATTAGGACTGCCCTGCCCGATGGCCCGGGGCCAGCCTGCAAGACGCTCGGGACAGTAGACAGGATCATTACTGGCCTGATCAAATCGATGTTGTGAGCACTTTTTTTCCCACTAACCTGGTAAAAAGCAGTACAGTGAAGAGACAGCAATATCAAATCATGAGGCTAAAAGAAAATGTCTAGAAGATACTTTAATTTTACGTCTGCTTCAACATTAATGCCAATACTGGGAAATCATATGTTTTCCCCCATCCCTTACGGATCCTGTATTTAAGCAATGGTATGCAAAAGGTTTAAGAAATTTTCAGGATCTATATAGAGATGGTCTTTTTTGTGACTAGTATCCCATTTTTTTGTATTCGTACAGGCTAGACATTGCTCTGCTACTTTATTTTCAGGCAACCCATCTCTGCCTATAGCTACAGGTATGGGAAGAGTTACTGCAACTAAACTGTCAACACAAATCACAAATTTCTCAAATCTATGGGTGCATTTTAAGCTTGGATGATTGTTCCCATACTAAAATGAAAAAACCCCGGGAAAATGAATTGAGACTATGTTTTGAGGAATAATGGTGGCTTGCAGAGAATACGTCCTAGTACAATTTGTGTTCGCCTTAGCCAAAAGTTAAAGTATTTTATAGAATCCATTTCTCAAAAACCAGCTAAATTTTTTCCAAATATTGATGATAGATGTGACAGATGTCATGCACTAAAGTGTAATATGAGTCATATGCTCTTTATGTGCCATATGTAACAGAATTATTGGATTAATTAATTAATCAATTATGCCTAAGATGTCGCAGGTAAATACAGACCCATCCCCCGATGTTGCCAGTTTTAGGGTTCTAAAGATTCGCTCCCAGTTCAATTCTAAGCAACTTGATATGTTGGCCGCTACCTCATTATTAACTAGTCGTCGTATTCTACTTCACTGGAAATCAAATAGGACTCCAACTACATCCCAATGGCTTGTGGACACCTAGCATTTTCTAAAGTTGGAAGAGGTTAGACGCCCTGGGAAAACTAATTTCTCTAAAAAGAGGCAATGTTTTATAACGTTAACTCTCTTAAGTTCTTGCCTTCCATTTAATAGATGCACTCCCCTTCCTTTTTAATGTATTTATTTCAGAGTACTATGATTTTGGTTTGTTTTTAACTATTACTATTTCATTCAGTTTAATTGTAAATATTTACTTTCAACATTGGCAATGTATCGGAACATTTGATTGTGATTGTTGAATGTCTGCATTCGATTGAAATTTTCTGTACACTTTCATTGCTCTTGTTTTCATTTTTCCTTTTGCCCTTATTATTACTATTACTATTACTACTACTACTACTACTACTACTATTATTATCATCATCATCATCATCATCATCATCATCATCATCATGATTATTAATTTTGTGTTATTTTTTCTTCTCTTTTGTAAAAAAAGAAAAAAGAAACAACAGTATAAACAATGATTAACTATTTCTACTGAAACATGTTTGTTTTTTCACAATAAAAGAATTGAACATAAAAGAAAATGTCTTGGAAGCAGACATTTACTTAGGTACAACAACGAAAAATTAAGCAATGTTTTGCATAGTTTGCCATCAGTTTGGCAAGTCAACCACCTTTTGTTAAATAATTTAGAACTGCAATAAAATACCTGCACATTTTGCACACTGCTCTTTTTGTTTAGCTCGTTATACATTTATTTACATTTTTTAAATATATTTTGAGTCTACATTCACAGACAATATTTTTGACAAATATGTGGCTAAGAAACGGAAGCTTTTTTTTTGGCGGGGCCAGTGAATGTTTTGGCAGGGCAAGTAAAAATCTGAACCAAAAATCCTTAGCGTTGAACCCTGAACACTTTAAGATTCCCATTGTTGCACATTTGTGCTGTGTGATTGGCCCTTACTATATCAATATAGAGTAAAAAATACCAGAGTTTAAAATTGTTGTTGACTTTTTTTTTGTGATTCGATATAATATCGTTTATCTGCCCAGCTCTACCTGTACATTCTAGAATGAGCATAATATGGCAGATAACTGTTCAATGACAAGCATTTCCCAGCATGCACTACTAAAAAAATATCATTCACAGAAATCTTTAGCTCAATCCCAAAGGAGGTGCTGTAAAGCTTTTTCTGAGTTAGCAACTGTAACCAAGGTGGGTGGAGTTTAGCAAAAAGTCAATGGAACTTCATTTCATTATGATTTCACCAAAGCGCACACTTCTGTCCATCTCTCCCTATCTGTCTTTCTCATCAGCTCAGCGTTTCATCCCACTGTATGATCCATTTTAATACGAGCAGCTCATTTTGTGGTTTCGAGCGGAAAAACAGTCCTGACTAATAGGAAATGAATGAAGGCTGTCCGTGTCAGATATCACTGCTTACCAACACACTGAGTCATAGACCGAACAGCAACCCAACTTTACAGCTTGATAAAGCATCCAATTCTCTTTCCTTGGGAGTAACCAGAGTCCAGCGTGCAGAGCACTCACGCCCTCATAAGGCAATAACTGTCCACCATTTTGAGATAATTCAACCCAGGAATTAAAGTTAAAAGTGACCCAAAATTGACAGGTGGCACAGAATGACGTGTTAAAGCTCCCAGGATGCATACATTGATTGATGTTTTGCACTCAAGGCAGATACTTAAGCCACTAATTGATTTTTTTTCTCTCATTAATTTAATGATCATCAAGGGAAACACACCAACTTCACCTACAGACCAAAAGTTGAAGTTTCATCACTAAAGCAGTAAACTATCAACCCTCAAAGCCTGATTTGCCTAACATTTGAATACTACAGTCTGACAGCATTCATGTAGTCAAATGTAAACCACATTCAATCTACACCTACTGTGCAAATATGCAATACAGTAAGGTGATCCTATACTGCACATATTCCTCAACAGCTCGATGCACTGCATCATGCATATCACACAACAGACCATTTGGGGTTGACTCATACCAAAACGGACAGCTAGAAAAAATAATAATAATAATAACCCAAGCGGATTGCGATCTTTTCGCAGACATCAGACATGAACATGCACATAAATGAGAGCATGCTGAGATTTGTGTGTGCTGCTGTTGCATGCCAGGCCCTGTCCAGCATTCGGCCCGCATATGCTAACGCGCTAACGCCTTAGCACAATTCGCTAACATTAATACACAGCAAACTACTCGCTAACATAACAAATATTAACCGCAATCACCTCATATTTGCACTTAGCGAGCTAAAACTAGTGTGGCGTGTTTAGCACCGCAAACCACCACAACAAAAACACCCAAAGCAAAGCCTGCGCTGTGTGTGTGTGTGTGTATATATGGATATATGCATGTGTGTGTGTGTATGAGTGAGTTTAACGGCGATTTCATACCAAGTAGCAGCAGCTTCAGCTCCCGTCTAGCATCGCGTTTGTCCCGGCGCAGCTGCTTATCGATTTCGGCGTTGATTCGTTTTGACTCCTTGGCCTCTTCGCTCAGGCAGCAGGCCATCATCGACTCTAAAGTCATCCCCACTGCTTTACTGTGCACAGCCCGGCCTCGTCGGGGCTTCAGAAAGAAGGAAAAACGCCAAAAAGATCACTGCGTTCGGGCGGCCGCGGGAAAGGGGCGGCTAAAAATGAAATATTCCCCTCAATCCTACTTCTCTGAGGAAAAAAATGTTATATTGAAGAAGAGGAAAAATGAGAGGGAGATGGTTTGAGAGTGGGGGAGGGGGCCGGGGGGCCTCCGCGCTGCGTTCAGTCCTCTCCGGTTAACGGAGCCTCTACCCCGCGGATAAAGCACGGAGGTGAGAGAGGAAGAAAAACCGGGAGGATGAGGAAGGGAGGGCAGCGTCGACGACGACAAGGAAGAGGAGGAGGAGGTCCGGGAGCCTTATCTCGCAAATGATTGAAAAATCCAGGGCAAACTATCCTCGCGTACGTGCGACACTCCCACAACGGTTCCGCGGCGGCTCACCACCAACACGGGTCCCGGTGAAAACGGGACAGACCGCACAGTCGCCACATCCACCTTCTCCAGCCTTATCCGCCCCTTCAAATCGAGGGAGAGGAGAAAAAATAGATTCCTCCTCGGGAAAAAGGAGGAATCGCTGTCCGATCGCTGTGTGAATGAAGCGTCACTGCTGCTTCGCAACGGTTAATTGAATAACGTCAAAAACATTCCCTTTCGTGTCGTTTTCAGGTCACGGGAGCTCTCAGTCATGACACTTGTAGAATATCTTTAAAATCCTGGACGGGGGAAAACAGCCCGTTGCTTTTAGAAATGGATTATGCCACTTTTTTTTGCAGATGACAGCAGCGTCTCCTCCTACATCATGAGCGCACACTAGAATGATTCCACACGGCGACGAGTGATTGACAGGGAGAGAAACGCTCGGGTTGAAGGAGGAGAGGCGGGAACTGCGCTCTGGAGGAGGCTCGTAGGAACTGTCAAGTTTGGTGGACGGCGCAAGTCGGTCAGGCATTCTGAAAGTGCACACTGCCGGGGTGTGTCTGAGGGAAAGTGTGCACTGCGTAGAGGAGCACTGGCATGGCGATGTTTTTAGTTTTTCTTTCCATTTCTTTTCTTTTTAATTTTTATTTATTGTAATTTGTATTACAACGAACGTGCACGAGATCAAAAATACTTATTGTAATGCAATATTGTGCACCTTTTGTTGAAATAAACTTGAATTGATTCGAAGAGCTATAGAGCTACGGGCGAATATAGACATTGTAAAAAAACATGACAAAAGCATTTTCAATGGGTCAAGATACAAACTAAAAATAAGTGTAAGGCTTTAAAATGATATTTTTTCTTGCTTTATTAGGCAGAGCACTATTTATTTTTAATACATTTATTGTTATTTGTATATCAATTAACATACAAGAACAACACCATAAATGAGTACAATAATACAACTAAAGACAAAACTTAAGAGTAAAAAGACATCACAAATGCATTGTAAACATCAACTGTTAGACACAGCATTATTGATTTTATTTATTTAAATTATTTTTATTGACATTTGTATATCGTTGAACATTTAAGAGCTGTAACAGAAAAGCAGAACAATAATTAAATTAAAGGGGGGAAATAAACAGTGAAAGGACATGACAGATCCATTTTAAAATTTAAGTGCAACTAAAAGATAAGCTTAAGGATTTAAAATGATGAAGTTTTTTCTCCTCGCTTTATCCGACATGGCATTATTTATTCAATTGTATTGAAATTTGTTTAACAAATGAACATGCAAGGGACACACTATAAATGAGTACAATTACAATTAAAGGAAAAAAAAAAGAGTAAAAAGACAAAATGCATTTTAAATTTAGTTGCTAGTAGGTACAAACTAAAAAAAAAGGTTTTAAATGATAGTTTTTTCCCCCTCGCTTTATTAGACATAACCCCATATTTGTTTATTTATTTATTTAGCCATTGTCATTTAACACCATAAAATGAGTACAATAATACAGTTGAAGAAGAAAAATTACGAGTAAAAAGACATCACAAATCCATTTTAAACTTCAGCTGTTAGACACAGCTTTATTTATTTATTTATTTAAACTATTTTTATTGACATTTGTTTATCGTTGAACATTCAAGAGCTGTCACAGAAAAGCAGTATACAACAATGAAATTAAAGGGGGAAAATGAATAGTGAAAGGACATGACAGATCCATTTTAAAATTGAAGTGCAACTAAAAGAAAAGCTTAAGGATTTAAAATGATTTAGTTTTTTTGTCTCCTCGCTTTAGACATAACGTTATTTATTTAATTTTATTGCCATTTGTATATCAATGAACATACAAGGGACACACCATAAATAAGGACAATAATACAATTGAAGAAGAAAAAAATTAAGAATAAAAATTTAGGTGCTACTAGGTAAAACTAACAAAAAACGGTTTTAAATGTTGTACAGTTTTTTTTCTTGCTTTATTGGGCATAGTCACATTTATTTATTTATTTATTTATTTATTTATTTATTTATTTATTTAGCCAGTTGTATATTAATGAACACGCAAGAGCAGTAACAGATAATGAGTACAATAAACAGTACAATAATAATAATAAACATGAGTACAATAATAAAATTAAAGAAAAAATTAAGGGTAAAAAAGATATGACAAATCCATTTTAAAATTCAGCTGCTATAGGTACAAAATAAAAAATACATTTAAGGCTTTAAAATGATGTGCTTTTTTTTCTCCTCGCTTTATTAGACATAGCATTATTTATTTAATTGTATTGAAATTTGAATAACTAATGAACATACGAGGGACACACCATAAATGAGGACAATAATGAAATTAAAGAAAAAAAATTAAGAGTAAAAAGACACGAAAAAAGCATTTTAAATTTAGCTGCTAGTAGGTACAAACTAAAAAAGGTTTTAAATTATTTTTAAAAAATTTCCCTCGCTTTTTTAGACATAACCCCATATTTGTTTATTTATTTAGCCTTTTGTATATCAATGAACATACAAGGACAACACCATAAAATGAGTACAACAATACAATTAAAGAAGAAAATTAAGAGTAAAAAGACTTCACAAATCCATTTTAAACTTCAGCTGTTAGACACAGCATTATTTATTTATTTTCATTATTTTTTTTGACATTTGTATATCGTTGAACATTTAAGAGCTGTAACAGAAAAGAAGTACAATAATTAAATTAAAGGAGGGAAATAAATAGTGAAAGGACATGACAGATCCATTTTAAAATTTAGGTGCAACTAAAAGACAAGCATAAGGATTTAAAATGTTGCAGTTTTTTTCTCTCCTCACTTTATTAGACATAGCATTATTTAAAATTAATTTTATTGTCATTTGTTCAAACGAATCATTTGTATATCAATGAACATACATGGGACATACCATGAATGAGTACAATTATACAATTAAAGAAAAAACTAAGAGTAAAAATATTAAAGAAAATGCAAAGTGCTAGTAGGTACCAACTAAAAAAATAGGTTTTAAATGATGTACAGGTTGTTTATTTATATATTTGTTTATTTATTTATTTTAAAACTATCCAAATTACTTTGCACTACTTGCAAACTCTCCAAAAATGAAGATGCACGTAGTAGCAAACTATTTTAAAAAATTATAATTTTAAGGCTTTAAAATGATGTACAATTTTTTCTAATGTTTCTAATCTAAAGTTTTATTGATATTTGTATGGCAATGAACATGCAAATTAAAGAAATCGACAAAATTAAAGAAAGAGATAAAAGTATGTTTGATAAAAACATACATAAAACAAATTAGTTTGATGCTTTAAAATGATACAATCTTTTTCCCCTCACTTTATAAGACATAACGCTATTTATTGATTGATTGATTTATTTATTTATTTATTCATTCAGCGAATTGTATAACAATGAACATACTAGGACAATACTATAAAATAAGTACAATAATACAATTAACGAAAAAAGTAGGTACAAAATAAAAGATAAGTTTAAGGCTTTAAAATTATGTACAGTTTTTTCTCACTTTATTGGGTATAGCACTATTTATTTATTTATTTAAAACTATCCTAATTACTTTGCACTATTTACAAACTATCCAAAAATGTAGACGCAAGATGTAGCAAACTATTTAAAAATAATTTTAAGGCTTAAATAGATGTACAAAGCTATAACAATGAACAAAGGCAATAATAAAAAATGAGTTCTATAATAAACTTAAAGAAAAAAAGAACTAATAATAAGACAATAATAACAACAAATCTGGTGCAAGTAAGTTTAAGACTTTAAAATTATGTACAGTGTAAAAAAAATCTGTTAATTTAAGTTTTTTTTTCAAACAGCTGTTAAATTACAGACATTTACTGCAAAATTCTGAAATTTACCCTCTGTTATTTTATGGTAAATTTCTGTAATTTACCGTCTGCTGTTTTACAGTAAATGTCTGTAATTTACCATTCGTTGTGTTATGGTAAATGTCTGTAATTTACAGTCTGTTATTTTACGGTAAATGTCTGTAATTTAACGACCGTTATTTTACGGTAAATGTCTGTAGTTTACAGTCCATTATTTTATGGTAAATGTCTGTAATGTAACAGCCGTCATTTACGGTAAATGTC
>CAIGQQ010032929.1:2882090-2927313 GCA_903798035.1 Danio albolineatus
TAGATAGATAGATAGATAGATAGATAGATAGATAGATAGATAGATAGGCAGACAGACAGAGATAGATAGATAGATAGATAGATAGACAGACAGACAGACAGACAGACAGACAGACAGACAGACAGAGATAGATAGATAGATAGATAGATAGACAGACAGACAGACAGACAGACAGACAGATAGATAGATTTTAAAAGGCGCTATAAATAAACATTAATATTGTGAAACTCTGCTTACATCTAGTGGACACATCAGGTATTACATGCTGAATAATGAAAAAAAAAGCCTTGTTCGAGTATTGCTGGACATGGCTATTGTGTTATTGAGACATTTACATGACATTTAAGGTCCAAATATAATGTAAAACACAGCAGATAAAACTGAAGCACAGAACACACACTGTAAAAATATCTGTTAATTACCGTTGATTAGTTACTGTTCGTATTTTGTGTTGCTTTTTTTAACTTTTCAAGACTAAAAGTAGTTGGAAAAGGGCATCACGGTGGCACAGTGGGTAGCTCAATCACCTCACAGTAATAAGGTCGCTGGTTCGAGCCCGGCTGGACCAGTTGGCATTTCTGTGTGGAGTTTGCACACTCTCTGAAAAAAAAATACACGGTGATATAAATAATGATCCTTAAGGAACAGTTTTCTACCTTTGTAAACGTTGTACCTATGGTACAGAAAAAAACTCCTATGACACTGTTCTGTACCTTTTGTGGTACAATTGAGATAAAGGTACATAAGTGTTGGACAACTCCTTCTTCATTACAGTATTTGTGAAAATAAATGACTGGAAAGGCAAAGTGATTTACGAATAACTTCCATATTAAAACATAAATCATCATTAAAAGCATATGCTTAAAGAAACTCAAACATTGATTAAGTTCTATAATACAAATTAACTGGAAAAAAAACTATAGGTATAGTAAACTAAACATTTAAGGCATTTTTAATAAACATTTGTTGGGCATTTTCTAATAAATAAATTTTCATTATTGATATCTGCACCTTTTGGCGTCTGCTTTCCAAAACGCACATGAGCTGGCAGAAGTCCTGCATATGCAAAGTGTTCATGCAGACATTTTAGTCCACTCTCAGAAATAAAGGTACACCAGCGGTCACTGGGAAAGTACCTTTTCAAAAGATACACATTTGTACCTAAAGGGTCCATATTAATACCTCAAGGGTACATATTAGTACCTAAAAAGTACAAAAGTGTTCCTCTTAATAATTTTAGGTACTAATATATACTTTTGAGGTACCAAGTAAAATACTTTTGAAAAGGTACTACCCCATTGACAGCTCGCTTACCTTTATTTCAGAGAATGTATTATAAAAGTAATCAAACAATGTGCATATCTCGTTACAATACTTTTAAATAATTCTACTTCTATTTTGAAGTAAATTAAATGAACTTTTAAGTGATTACAGAGGAATTGTGTGAAAATTGGAGAAAAAACGTTTTATATTGTACATGGGAGAATGTATTACTGTAACATTTTGTGAAAAGTGTTGTGGAATGTTTAGCAAAAAATAGACCTTTTAATTAATTCTAAAGTATTTGTATTCTTTATTGTAAATGGAAAAGGTGCAATTACACAAAGAAACTTAAAAAAAAAAACATTGTTTAAAAATGTACTTGATGTTTTACTTTATGAAAATAAACTGATGCATTTTGGATAAAGCAAAATGCCTTTAAATAGTACTTGAAGGAACACATCTGACACTGTTAAGGTACAAAGTGTCTTGCCACAGTAGTGGTACCTTCATGGATCAAATTTGTACCTCTCATGAAGGTACAATATTGTATCTGCAGGTTTTAAAAACCAAAGGTACATTTTGGTTTCCCATTGTACAAACTGCAATGGTACAAATTAGTTTTTTTGTCTTAAAGTACTGGGGCGACACGGTGGCGCAGTAGGCAGTGCTGTCGCCTCACAGCAAAAAGTCGCTGGTTCGAGCCTCGGCTGGGTCAGTTGGCATTTCTGTGTGGAGTTTGCAACACTTTAGTTTATGTCACATTTTATGCTATACAGCCCTGTAGCCAGGAGAGTTCAGGTGGTTCGGAAGACCCACCTTTACTGACAAATGTCCAGAATTCGTCCCACACATAAGCTCATTTGTCTTATATTGACTGCTATGCCATCATAAATAGTGAAAATAACCCATTGATAAAGGCTTTGAAGGTGCTGTATGACTCTTCGAAAGCATGAAATACCATAATAAGTTTGCAGATGTGGGCAACACGGTGGCACAGTAGGTAGTGCTGTTGCCTCACAGCAAGAAGGTCGCTGGTTCGAGCCTCGGCTGGGTCAGTTGGCATTTCTGTGTGGAGTTTGCAAGTTCTCCCCGGGATCTCCGGGTGCTCCGGTTTCCCCCACAGTCCAGACATGCAGTACAGGTGAATTGGGTAAGCTAAATTGTCCGTAGTGTATGAGTGTGAATGAGAATGTATAGATGTTTCCCAGAGATGGGTTGCAGCTGGAAGGGCATCCACTGCGTAAAAACAAATGCTGGATAAGTTGGCGTTCATTCTGATGTGGGGACCTCGGATTAATACTATACAAGTACTATAAATAGTACTATAAAAGAGGATATCTTTAAACTTCTGACTACAAATATTATATTTTATATATAGCTAAATGGTGCCACGGTGGCGTAGTGGGTAGCACGATTTCCTAGCAGCAAGAAGGTCGCTGGTTCGAGCCTCGGCTGGGCCAGTTGGCATTTCTGTGTGGAGGTAGCTTGTTCTCCCCGTTGTCGCGTGGGTTTCCTCCGGGTGCTCCGGTTTCCCCCGAGTCCAAAAGACATGTGCTATAGGTAAATTGGGTAAGCTAAATTGTCCGTAGTGTACGAGTGTGAATGAGTGTGTATGGATGTTTCCCAGAGATGGGTTGCAGCTGGAAGGGTATCCGCTGCGTAAAACATATGCTGGATAAGTTGGCGGTTTATTCCGCGGTGGCGATGCCAAATTAAAAAAGGGACTAAGCCGAAAAGAAAATGAATGAATGTATTGTTAAATAATTTAAATATGTATCTATTGGTTTACATGTGAAGAAACAATTTTCCATCACGTACTTTTTTTAAAAAGGAGAATTCCCCCGAAATGAAATACTATTACTCACCCTGTACTTCTGAATCTCTTTCTTCTGTCGAACACAAAAGAAGATACTTTGAAGAATGCTGAAAATGGGTAACCATTGACTTCCATTGTATTTGTTTTTCCTACCATGGTGACTTGTCCATAACATTCCTCAAAATATCCTCTTTTGTGCTTAAAAAAACAGTTTCGAAGTCCTTTTGAACTGCTTGAGGGTGAATATTAATGATTAAAAAAAGTTATTTAAAATCTGCATTAGACCCTGACAGTAGAGGGCAGCAGATACTCACAATCAATAATGCAGTTCCAGTATATTAGGTTGCTTCTTCACACAGAAGAGGGCACTGCTCGACTACAAATGCCGTCATCAGTGAGCAATTATTCAACTGTGTACAGATCCATCTCAAGGCAAAAAAACTTCTCATAATTAGTCTAACAAGTCTCAGGAACAATTTATTGTCTTGCACATCCACAATACACACTTTTGCAAGATAATTATTCATCGTGCAAACTTCTTTTCATTGATTTAAAGGGATAGTTCACCCAATAATAAAAATAGACCAGCTACTCACCATTTATTCAGCCTCAAGTGGTTTCAAACCTGTTTGAGTTTCTACATTGACCATACAAAAAAAAGAGAGATTTTGAAAAATGTTGGAAACCGGTAGCCATAGACTTCCATATAGGAGTAAAAAAATCTATGAGAGTCACTGCTTTCCAATAGCCCTTCAAAATATAACATTGTGTCTCTTAAAAAAAACACTATGATGTAAATTATGACAGAATATTACTGTCTTGGGTGTCTTGGATCACATTGCTCGAATAAAAGGCAATTTCTTTTCCCATGCTCCTTGTAATTTTGCATTATTCATTCATTTTCCTTCGGCTTAGTCTCTGTTTCAGAGTTCGCCACAGCAGAATGAACCGCCAACTATTCCAGCATCTGTTTTGCCAATTTAGTTTATTCAATTTACCTACAGCGCATGTGTTTGGAATGCAGAGGAAACCCACGCCAACACGGGGAGAACATGCAAAATCCACACAGAAATGCCAACTGTTCCAGCCAGGACTCGAACCTGCAACCTTCTTGCTGTGATGCGACAGTGCTAAGTTAACCACTGACACACCGTGCAGCCTACTCTTGCAATATATATTGTTTTTTTTTCATGTTAGATTCGATATGGGCATCTCCACAGCTGTGAACACGCAAGGAGAAGCTGTGAGAAACATGTACAGCTGCTGACAAACAAGACTGCCTCACTATAGTCTCTGCTGCCTTCCTGATATACGCTGAATATGTTTCACAATCTGAAATATTAGTATGACTTTTTATCATATTTTCTGTATCTATGTAAGAGCAAACAAATGAGATGACAAGACTTTAAAAGGGGGAAGAAATAAAAAGTGCTCGACAGCTATGTCTGGTTTCTGCAGAACATTTAATTCGATTTTTATAATTTAACACTCCTCATTAACCACTGAGGAAGAAAATTTCCTATTAAAGAGTCGGCAACACTTTAGTTTAGGTCACAACTCATGCTATACAGCCCTGTAGCCAGAGGGTTCAGGTGGTTCGGAAGACCCACCTATACTGACAAAGGTCCAGAATTCGTGCCACACATAAGCTCATTTGTCCTATATTGACTGATGCCATCATAAATAGTGAAAATAACCCATTGATAAAGGTTTTGAAGGTGCTGTATGACTCTTCTAAAGCATAAAAATACCATATGTTAGCAGATATTTGAGAAACATGCTCAGTGAACGTTCTTGTTTATCTTAAAAACAATGCTGAAGTCAGATATTCTACTTTGAAAATGTGTTTTCCGTGCTGGAATGCTGCCTTTGTTTTGGTAATTTTAACCCACTCAATGCCAGTTTAGCCAATTATATTTCACTGTACATATACATTTGTAATTATGTTTATCTGCAATTTTGATTATTAATAAGCAACCTACATTGCACTGATTCATTTATTTGAACTGTACACACCCACTATACATACACTCTAAAAAAAAAAAGGTGCTAAATAGCACCAAAACTGGTTCTTTGCTCGTAACGAGGGGGGAACCTTTTTTGGTGCTATACAGCACCTTAAAAAAATAGGTGCTATATAGTACTTTTGTCAAATGGTGCTATATAGCACCTATATTTTAAGGTGCTCATAATGTTACTTTACCCTTTCCGCAAATAAAACCGGCATAAGAGTTATGAGAATTAGCTATAAGAACAAGTGCTTCCCAGTAGTAGTGGTGCTATATAACACTTTAAACCCCCCAAAGAACCACTGAAAAACCTTTATGGTGCTTTAAATGTTCTTTACACATTAAAAGTGCTATATAGCACCCTGACCACCTTAAAGAACCACTGAAGAACCACTGAAGAACATTTATGGTGCTTTAAATGTTCTTTACACAGTAAAAGTGCTAAATAGCACCTCAAATATCGCAAAGAACTTCTGAAGAACCACTGAAGAACCTTTTTTTTTTAGAGTGTATACATTAGTAATTGTTTATATATCTGCACACTTTTGATTATTAATAAGCAACCTACATTGCACTGATTCATTTATTTGAACTGTACATACCCACTGTACATGTACATTCGTAATTATGTACACACCCACTGTACATATATTTGTAATTGTTTATCTATCTGCACACTTATTATTAATATCAACCTGTACGTATAATCATTTATTGTATATCTGGGCTCATAACTAAGGCAACCTGTATATAATGTTCATAGTACATCCATCTGTAAATATCACCATAGTTTTTCTAGAACTGCACCTTATAATTTATACCTGTATCTGCACTTGCTGCTATCGCACTTCTGGTCGGACCTAAACTGCATTTCATTGCTTTGTACTTTTACATGTGTAATGACAATAAAGTTGAATCTAATCTAATCTAATCTAATCTTCAGCACCCCGGGTTGCCTTGATGGAAATCAGTGTACTTCGTTTATTCAATCAGAAAGGCTCTGAAAGCATGCGTCTGTTACCCAAATTTAATCTGACGTGAGAGATGTCATCTTTCGCCATTGTCATGTTTTTAAATAGAGAAAACATTTTACAAGTAACTTTTATTCTAAATCTTAGACTATATTCTTAAAAACAATAATGACCAATGAAAAGATGTAAAACGCCAAAATATAATATTAAATATTATATTCATTTCAATGCTATTTTGGCTATTGTTGTTATCCATGAATTTTTAAAATGTACTTTCTTTTTTTCTGTTTTTTTTTTTTTAGCAAAAGAGGCGAGAAAACTTGTGAAGCTCTGCATTATTATTATCATTATTATTAATATTATTAATATGATGTTTTATTAGGGGCGACACAGTGGCTCAGTGGTTGGCACTGTTGCCTCACAGCAAAAAGGTCTCTGGTTCGAGCCCTGGCTGGGTCAGTTGGCGTTTCTGTCTGGAGTTTGCATGTTCTTCCCGTGTTGCTGTGGGTTTCCTCCGGCTGCTCCGGTTTCCCCCACAGTCCAAACACATGTTGTATAGGTGAATTGGGTAAGCTAAATTGGCCGTAGTGTATGTATGTGGGAATGAGTGTGTATGGGTGTTTCCCAGTGATGGGTTACAGCTGGAAGGGCATCCGCTGCGTAAAACACATGCTGGATAAGTTGGTGGTTCATTCCCCTGTGGCGACCCCGGATTAATAAAGGGACTAAGCTGAAGGAAAATGAATTCATGTTTGAATTATGTTTTGTATTGAAATGGCCAAACTCTGACTGAGGACAGTTGAATGAATGTGATTAGTTGAATAAATGACAATGGCTATGGTTTTTATTTTTTAAAACGTAACAGATTCCTACTTTTTTTTAAATGACATATTCATTTTCTTTTTGGCACAGTCCCTTTTTTTAATCAGGGGTCACCACAGCAGAATGAACCGCCAACTTATTCAGCACGTTTTACGCAGCGGATGCCCTTCCAGCTGCAACAGATCACTGGGAAACATCCATACACACTCATTCACACACATGCAATACGGACAATTTAGCCTACCCAATTCACCTAAAGCACATCTTTGGATTTGTGGGGGAAACCGGAGCACCGGGAGGAGACCCACGCCAACATGGGAAAAACATGCAAACTCCACACATAAATGCCAACTGACCCTACTGGAGCTCAATCCAGAGACCTTTTTTGCTGGATGCAGTTGTGCTGCCCACTGCGCCACCATGACGCCCTCTAACGATATATAATACATTTGTAATTCAAAAATATATATGTATTTTTTTCATATTCCTTTATTCTAAATCTTTAGGTATTATTTTTGGTACACCATAAAGTGAGGTTATGATGACCATCAGACAAGCTAATCCAGCAAAAAAAAGAAAAGAAAAAGTGCTTAAAATGCCACTAAAATGAAGTATTTAAATCTAATAATTGAATATAAAATTAGGCATATAACTTTTTGAGAAAAAAAGAACCACCCCCTTCACCAGGCTGGCTAAGGGCCTGTATTAATGGCTTCTTACTGGCTACTGGCTTCTTACTGGGCCCACACGGAATCTGTGAGTGCAGAAATGCGCAGATTTCCGCAGATTTTCAGCCCATCATTGAGTCTATTTATTTACTTGTGTAAATGTGTGTAAACTTATATTTTTTCAGTTTTTAAATCAATTTTAGTGATATTATTGACTAATACTGAAAATGTTTATACACTCTCAGAAATAGAGGTACGCGAGCTGTCACTGTGTGGTACCTTTTCAAAAGGTACACAGCAAAAATTCCAACGTTAAATATACAGAGTGATTTTTTTTGGTGTTGTTCAGTGTTAAAACCGGAGTACATTTTAATCCACGAGTGTAAAAGAGCGTATATTAGTTATAAGTTATATTAGCGTATAAGAGTTTTTTTTTAATTGTGTAACTTTTAACTCAATATGCAGCGTATTTCCCACTAGCGATGGGAAGTTCATTTTTTTTACTCGAATCGGTTCTTTCGGAAAACAGTGGTCAAACCAGTATGTTTTACTTAAACTTGAAACATGTCTTGTTGCATTTTAAATGCAGAGTTGAATTTATTATTTCTGAAAAGATTACTGAACATTTAATAAATTAAACTATTTTCAACATTTTTGATCACTGTTATCTGTCACACACACCAATTGATATTATAGAAAAAAGGTAATATATTAACACTTTCAAGGGCAACACACACTCCAGTTGCATGTAAGAATAAACTCTTCCTGTGTTAAAATGAACTCTGTGAGTAATGTACCAATTTCACACTTTACTTTGTTATTTTAACCCCAAAATGGAGGGAGTCATATGTACACCCCAAAAGTGTTAAGTTAAACTCAAACTGAGTTAAATGTACACAGATGTTTTTGCTGTGTACACATTTGTACGTACCTAAAGGGTACTGTACAAATTAATACCTCAAGGGTACGTATTAGTACCTAAAAAGTACAAAAGTGTTCCTCTTAATAATTTCAGGTACTAATATATACTTTTGAGGTACCAATATAGACACTTTAAGTACAAATGTGTACCTTTTGAAAAGGTACCACCCTAGTGACAACACACGTACCTTAATTTCTGAGAGTGTATGATTTATTTACAATACAGTTTGTAAAGTAGTATTTTCTGTTTCTTAGTTGATATAATATAGGCTATAAGAGACTTGCTTTGTTTACTAAATAAGTGGATCTAATTGTATTTTGCATTGTAAACATTAAATAAAAGTTGAAAAGGTATATTTTTAAAAATGTAATATATTAAGTGTTTAGTTATGATACTCCCAAAATCATTTCACAAAAATCCGCAGATTTTTAACAAAATTCTGCGCAGAAATAGCAAAAAATGTCTTACCGTTTGTCTCTGTACCTCCCAATCATTAAGATATTAACCGTTTATTAGTAGTTATAAAGTATCTTATTCTGCTTTCTCAATCTTATCCAAAACCTAAACCCAACTTCTACCTCACTAACTGTTCATAAACAGCTAATAAGTAGTTTATTAAGCTAGCTAATCGTTTGTTAACACTGTGAATTGTGACCAAAAGTCAAGAAAATTAACTTCCACAGTTTTCATAAATCATCAGAATGGGCTTGTCGTATAGAAATAAAAGCAGTATTGATTTTTGTTTTGATGTTCCATAGTGAAGGTCTCGCCCTGGATTTATGTGCTTTAAACTGGATCTGAGCAGAGAGCAGCAGAGATCTCTTTATTCCCGCCAGTTTCCAATAGCAACCATACATGTGCAGCTCGGCGCCGCGACCGGAGGGTTCCGCGGGGAACGGAGAACTTTCTCTAGTCATCTGATCGCACAGCGGGAGGTTTGCGATCTCACCACACGACCGGTGATGACGGAAGGTGGCGAATGAACGCCAGAACTCTGTTACACCGCAGCTGCCAAGTTCGCGGTTTTCCCCGAGGCGGCTTTTAAACTGTTGACGAAGGCTGACTGTTTTCCCGCCGGTTAGTAATTTGCATAAACTGTGTTTTCAATGTTTGTAGGCTGAAACATTTAATATTTTACTAATGGCGAACAATGTGCTAGGAGAACGAAGAAAGTGATATTCACTACAGCAGAAATGCAAAGTTGGCCCATGGTAACCTTTGATTTGGCCCCTTAATCCCATCTGAGAAAAGGATGGGGTTGGTTTAAGATTGTTAATTCAAATTTAATGTAACCATTTATTTGCTTTATTGTTAAAAGCTTACTGAAATTAAATATTTTAATGAAATGGTGTAAATTAAATCAGATTTTGTTTTAATGTACATACTGTCACCTGACAATGCAGAGACTTTGGTGAGCATTCATTCATTCATTCATTTTCTTTTCGGCTTAGTCCCTTTATTAATCCAGGGTCGCCACAGCGGAATGAACCGCCAACTTATCCGGCATTTGTTTTACGCAGCGGATGCCCTTCCAGCCACAACCCATCTCTGGGAAACACATTCATACATTCTCATTCACACACATACACTATGGACAATTTAGCTTACCCAATTCACCTGTACCACATGTCTTTGGACTGTGGGGGAAACCGGAGCACCCGGAGGAAACCCACGCAAACACGGGGAGAACATGCAAACTCCACACAGAAATGCCAACTGGCCTAGCCGGGGATCGAACCAGCGACCTTCTTGCTGTGAGGCGAACGTGCTAACCACTCGGCCACCGTGGCGCCTACTTTGGTGAGCAAATAAATGTTATTTTTAATTTATTCATTCATTCATTCATTTTCTTGTCAGCTTAGTCCCTTTATTAATCTGGGGAATGAACCGCCAACTTATCCAGCATTTGTTTTACGCAGCGGATGCCCTTCCAGCCGCAACCCATCTCTGGGAAACATCCATACATTCTCATTCACACACATATGGACAATTTGGCTTACTCAATTCACCTGTACCACCTGTCTTTGGACTGTGGGGGAAACTGGAGCACCCGGAGGAAACCCACGCGAGCACAGGGAGAACATGCAAACTCCACACAGAAATGGCAACTGACCCAGCCGAGGCTCGAACCAGCGACCTTCTTGCTGTGAGGCGACAGCACTACCTACTGCGCCACTGTGTCGCCCTATTTTTAATTTATTTTTAATTAAATATTTTTAATTAATATTTTGATGATTTCAAATCTTGCATCTAACAAATATCCTTATTTAGAAAAAAAAACTACAGTAAAACTAATACCGAAGCTAATAAAAACTAAACTAAAAGTAAGCAATTTCAAAATATAGAAACTAAAATGAAAAATTCCAAACTATTGTCAGGGCTGAACAATAAGGGCTGCCCGATGGCCCGGGGACAGTGTGAGAGATGCTCGGGATAGTAGACAGAATCATTACTGGCCCGATCATGCCTTGTCACTACATTTGTGCCTGCGACTCAATTGCATGCATATATAGTCTTAAAATCAAGAATTAGTTTGTGCTTTCAAGTATTTGAATGCTACCTTCTCTGTGAAGTCGTAAATACCATATTGCTTTTTTGGTTCCTCTTATCTGATTGGATGTTGTGAGCACGTTATGTTTTTCCGTAAGCTGGTAAAAACCAACTCAGCGAAGAGACGACAACACGACGGCAACATCAAATTATGAGGCTAAAAGAAAACGTCAGTTTTGTGATGTTTTGCTGTGATGTTTAAGTCAGCCAGGTTTTGTTTTGCAATAAAATACCTGCACATTTTCATTAACATTTTTAGAAATTATTTTTGACACATTATTTAAAATATGTGGCTACAAAATAGCAATTAACTTTTTTTTTGGTGGGGCCAGAGAAAATTTTGGCAGGGCAAGTAAAAATCTGAACCACTGGTCCAATCGGGCAGTAGAAAAAATCCTTAGTGTTGAACCCTGATTGTAACCTTGATATACGTGTGCCTTTGAATAAAATCCTGAAGGCGTCCCTGTTTATGTATTATGTCATCTTCGCATCAAACTACCAAAAAATTACGTTATCAGCATCCATGGACAGGGCAGTAAATTTAATGTTCTCTCTATTCTGGATGTCTAACACACTTTTGTTTTCTGAAAGTCTTGATAACACCATCATGGAGTTTTTCCTTTTATTATTTCAGAAAAAAGGATTAGAAAAAATTAGCTGTATTCTCTCATTCACTGCGTGCTAATTTTATTATGATGACTTATACTGCTGAGAAACCTGGAAATGTAAAAAGGGTCCAGAGACCGATAATTGAGCATGTTGAATGGCACTATGTGTTGCGATGTTCGTGATTTCCCCGCCAATTTTGGCTACTGGTACTTGATTTTATTTCCCCATCAAGTTACTGATTTGAGAAAATTGAGTTAGGGTTAAGTGTTTGTATTGACATATTTTAAGTTAATAAAACAGTTACAGGATAAAAATGTTCTTCACCAGTAACAAATGCCAAAACTTTTGAAGTCAGTTGTCAAGTTTGTGTTTTTTCTACGAAATCAGTTTACTTTATGCTGCACTCACACTAGCAACACAGGCTCATTCTGAAAACATAGTCCTACATACGCTTCTGGAGGCCGCACATTATGTAGTCAGAAGTACGTATGGCTGCATTTAATTTTTTTAACGAACGCTACGGGGCGGTATTACGCCGTTCCTTTTCGTGCTTACCAGCTGACCGCTCGCCAAGGCGTGGACGACTTTCCCGCTGCAATCAGTTTGTCCCGTTAGCTCGCCGTGTTCGTCGGTAGACCTGAGACGCAGAGAGGAGTTGACCACGATGACGGGGTTTGAGTCTGGTGAAGAGCGCTTCCAGAAAGCAGACAAAAACAGAATCAAAAAAACAAAAAACAAAACAGTAAATAACAGGGTGAGAATGTGGTAAAATCTGAAAACGTGGTAAAAATTAGACGAGGGCTTTTCTTTTTTCTCCATTGCTTTTGGCAATTGTGGGTTGGGTTTAGGGAAGTGCGTGGGTGGGTCAATTGATAAAATTGGTAGGGTTTAGGGAAGGAGGATGGTGGGTCAGTCGATTGGTCGGTCAGTCAGTCTGTCAGTCAGTCAAACAGTCAGTGACGGCGGCCTCTGGTGCGTTTACGCGAGAACAGCGGGAGCGAACGGCACTCGCGAGAGAAATTTGAGATCTCGGAAAGCATACGCAACAGCCTTTCGTGGATTCGCGAAAACAAAAAGTGCAAAAATACATACCTCCTGGGACGTATTTTGTGGCCTCCAGAAACGTACATGGGACTACGTTTTTAGAACATCCCTGGGTTGCACACTAGGTTATCCGAACTGTGCCCAGGTGTGCCCAAGTAGGCATGAGGATAAAAATATCAGTTTCACGGTACTGCTCTAAACTGTATTATTTTTTAATGTCTGGCTAAAAACAAAACCCTTTTTCCACTTTGAAAACAATATATTTTCATTTGAGAAATATTTCGGAGCAGTATACAATCATTCAAAGGCTAAATCATTCAAATGAATGATTGACTTCTGCTGTCTTCATGAGTTTCATTAACACAGATTTCTTTATAACGGCATCTTTGAATACCTATTCTGATGGAGATATTGTTGTCCTAAAAAACAAACAAACAAAAAAAACATAAATAAAAAATCTTACATATACCATGGGATATTGCAGAAAAGATTGGCAGTTTAAACCCTTGACTTTCTATATCATCTTGACTTTCCTTCATCCTATACATTGAAAGCGGTTATCGTCTCGAGGTGTGCCAGAGCGCAGTTTTAAAAAAAAAATATTATTTATCCTTTATTATACCAGGAACTTTTGAGATTCATTCATTCATTCATTCATTTTCTTTTCGGCTTAGTCCCTTTATTAATCCGGGGTCACCACAGCGGAATGAACCGCTTACTTATCCAGCATTTGTTTTACGCAGCGGATGCCCTTCCAGCTGCAACCCATCTCTGGGAAACACATCCATACATTCTCATTCACACACATACACTATGGACAATTTAGCTTACCCAATTCACCTATACCGCATGTCTTTGGACTGTGGGGGAAACCGGAGCACCCGGAGGAAACCCACGCAACCACGGGGAGAACATGCAAACTCCACACAGAAATGCCAACTGGCCCAGCCGGGGATCGAACCAGCGACCTTCTTGCTGTGAGGCGAACGTGCTACTCACTACGCCACCGTGGCGCCTCCCATTGAGATATGCGCATATATTTATTTTTTGCTTTGGGTGTAGCATATATAAATTAGCATATCATTATCTGTTTGAATTTATGTTGATATTTACTTGAAAATCATCTTCTCTTGTATTTTCAGGTGTACCTTTATAAGCTTAAGAACCATGTAATCCAAATTTCTTGCTAGTGTTGGTATCCACAGAAAAAACACAATAGCAGTTTGAAAGATGTGAAAAAGGTAATAATGGCATATTTTTCATATTCTCACCGGGTTTGCAAATTGTGCCAACCACCACAACCTTGTCTTCATCTCACACAGAAAGGCTGCGGTTCTGTTTCCCCCCCCCTACTCCAATTACTCCACTGTCATTCCCACAACCCCTGTCGTCCAGCTCTCAGTGACAATGATTTGGAAAACCCCACTCGCTGTGGACACATATGGTAATGCTTCATGATTATTGCTTCTGCTATAAAGGTCAGGGGATCGTTTGTAAGAAGGGGTGGTCCATGAATCTGAAGTATTATTAAGACGTCAGTTCTGCCTTCTAGCTATTGTGCATCTGATTAGGGCAATTAACCTAACCCTGCTCTTCCACTGGGACTCCCCACAACAATTAATGTAACCACAGTGATGCACAAATAAGGGATAATCAAGATGTTGAACGTCGGTATTAATTTAAGTAACAAAAAGAGATTTTCCCCATTTGTTATTTATAGAATTTATCAATAAAAATATACATTTTATGGTAAATTATAATTTCTATTTGCAATTTTAATGTGAAATCTAAAGTTATAATGTAACTCTGGGCATCCACAAACATCATACATCAAACACTTTTGCTTAAAAATGAGGACTGTCAGACAACAACAAAAAAAAAAAGTCCACATTGTAAAAAATTGCTGTAAATTTACGGATACGTACTCAGGAAATACGCTACTGCAGGTACGTCGAGAAGGGTATAAACGGATGTCGGAGCCAGTTCCAAGTGGGTGGGACTTGAGCTCCAAGTGGGCTGTACAAACCTGGAACTTTTATTTATTTAATGTGTTGTACATGACACTGAGTCCAATATTGTGTTTTATTAATGTCTACACCTAAACCCATCCCTAAACCCAACCTCACAGTAACATGTGTTTTATTAACGTCTTCACCTAAACCCAACCCTAAACCCAACCTCCCAGTAACCTGATGTGTTTTATGAATATCCGCTTCACCTACACCACCTAAACCCAACCTACTTGCGGTTTAAGTCCCTCCCACTTGGAGGTCACCCAACCTACTTGCAGTGTAATCCCTCCCACTTGGAGGTCTCCGGGCTGCAGCAATACCTACTTTGGTATGTCTGCTTGCAGTTTTATTTGTTGAAAATCCACCAGAGGCGCTGAAAAAAAAAAGAAAGAAGAAAAGTCGTTGTAACTGTGTGATTTCACCATGTTTTTTAACCTGTTATTTATTTTATAATTTTTATTTTTTGCTTTACCTGGTTTCTGGAACTGTTTTTCCTTGCACTTACACTCTGTCATCGTGGTCAACTTCGCTCCACATTCCAAATCCATCGGCGTGTAAAACTGGAAAAGCAGTTGGCAGTAGCTTGGAAAGGAACAGCCGGAATCATACCATATCATATATACCCTGGGTATATATTACGCAGTCTCCAGGAATGTAGACAGGGGTATGTATCCAAAATAAACCTGTGTTAAACCTTACCATTGCAATGGAGTGCAGTGAGTGCACTTTTCTGTGCTTCTGAATGACTGTATTTATATTTCTGTCATGTTTCTGGTGCGAACAGCCAAATTGCTTATCAATGCAAATCTTGTCACTGGCGTGTTGTTAGGACACAGGGTTACAATGTAACCTGCTCACCTATTGTTTACGTTCGTAATGTTTATATAATTTGCTAATTAATAACCTCATGTGGAACTGAATCAGTCACATTTCGGAGTCTGCTACTGTCCACTGGAGGTTGCATTTCAGTCGCAGACGTATGCTTTCAGAGCCTTTCTGAATGAATGAATATATTCTTTGCTAATTCATAACCACCTCATGTGGAACTCTGAATCTGCGTCTCATTGTGGATTCTGCTATTGTCCACCGGAGATCGCATTTCGGTTGTGGATGCATACTTTGAGAGCCTTATGAATCAATAAAATATGCTGTTTTCCAACAAGGCAACCTAGGATGTCACGATCACCAGCGATCTCTCCTCTATCAGAGATTGCTGGTTCACACATACTTCTGTGAACTACAGATCAGCCGGTTTAAGAACTACAACTCCTGTCATGCAGCACACACACACACTCCTGTTCCATATCACGACTGATTGCATACACACCACCGGAGGACCGTCATGACTGATTACACACATTACAAAAGCAGCACACACACTCTCAGTCACTGCTGTAGTATTGCGATCTGTTAGTGACCATACAACGCGTGTTCTTTGTTCCAGTTTATCTGTGTTTTTGACCTTAGCCTTGTTATTTAATATTCCTTGCCTGCCGCCAGCCTTTTGATCTTTTGCCTGTTTAAGACTACGATTTGGATTTCCTGTTTACATCCGTTTGACTTTTAATAAAAATCTGCAATTGGATCCTCGCCTCCGCTGTCATCGTCACTCCACCGTAACACAGGATGCTAAAATGTAAATGGCTAAACTGGCATTGGGTGGGTTAAAACAGGGGTTTTCCAACTGGGGCCGCACGAGAGTGCTAGGGGATCCACGAAAAACTTGGCAGAAACAAAAATGATTTACGATATTTTTTTTTTTTACAATCCTACAATTATATATATATAATATATATATATAATTTTATGATTTAAATAAGGGGATACTTAATCGTAATGTGTTTATCCAAAAATCCTTTGCGCTCTTTAAAGTTTTGCATACAGTTGCATGGAGCAATTAGCGGCTGTAAGTGCAGTACAGAAGATGGAGAGATCCCGCTCCCACAAGCAGTTCATGCAAACCTGACTTGGCGAACGCTAAGGCAAAAACCAGAAAATATGACAAATCTTACATTGCTTTTGGTTTTACCTGCATGTTAAAGCAGGGAGTCGACAGACCCCAGTGTGATCTTTGTCAAGAGATTCTCTCCAACGAATGCATTAAACCATCCAAGCTTAAGCGCCATCTACAGCAGAAAAACCGTCTGGAGATTGAAAGTGACATGCGTCTGGCTCTCACTAAAATGAAGCCACGTTATGACAAACTATTTAGAAGCCACCAAGCTCATCCCTACCATTAGGTGTTTTGAATCAGTGAATGATTCAAACTGGTTTGATTGTGTTTGTTATGCAAATGCTGTTCTTCAGGTTTAACTTGTCACATTATAATGCTGTAAAAGAAGGTTCCCTTTTCATTCAATGAAAATATAGCAGCAATTTAGCAGTGCCTGAATTAGAAAAGGTACCCAGTTCAATGTAAATATTTTGCAGGTTTCCATAAATACAAGACAGGGAATAAAAACTACAGAAACTACAAATGTTACAAACGTCCAGGTTTAATTTTTCATCTACCAGTGCCTTATTTAGAAAAGCTATCTTGTTCAGTTAATGTAACATTTCGTTGTTTTTATAAAAAAATGAAATATAAAATAATTGTGAGAATTATTATGGCTGTATCGAGTTGCCAACTAATAAAATAAATAGTTTTAAAAACAATACCATTTTGCATGCATGTGAAATATGAACTATAATGTCTTTCTGTTATACAGAATTTTAGTTGACATATTAATATTTGAAATACATAAGTGCCTTTAAACTTCAGGCAAAGGGGTCCCCTGCAAGGAATGATCATATTTGGGGGTCCCTGAGATTAAAAAGTTTGAAAACCCCTGGGTTAAAGGGACCAAAACAAAGACAGCATTCCAGCACGGAACCCACATTTTCGAAGCAGAATATCTGACTTCAGCATTGCTTTTCAGATAAACAAGAATGTTCACTCAGCATGTTTCTTAAATATCTTTGAACATATTATGGTATCTATGCTTTAGAAGAGTCAAAAACTTACAAACAGCACCTTTAAAACTGCTATTCTAGTTTGTAGTCACTTGTTTTGCCAAGTCATAACATTAATCAGGATTACGATTATATTCCCAGATGCTGCTGCAAGTAACAACCGGCTCAAAAATACCCATAGTTCTCAAAGTCTTGTGTGTTTATCATTACAAAAATGATTTCCACATCACGGACAGTCGCTGGCATCAAAACTGCTCTACTTTCATAGCATAAATGACTCGTTTCATAACTTATAATCTCTGTAGTTTCAAAGAAAAACGCTTATGAAACAGTTAAAGAAAAAAACCCGGTTTCTGACAAGTTCTCAGTTATCTATCACAGAGAGCGCGGGGTACACGGGATCCTGTGGTGAAGGAAAACAGTGGGATATCGACGGTATCTTGCCTTTTGCAAAAACCAACTCATTAATTAATTCCTTCTTTCTACATCAGAGTCACAGATTGAAACTAACCAAGAGGCCCTTTGCAATTAAGATGCACAGATCCAATTAGGAGAGTGATTAATTGCAGAGGAGGGAATTTCAACGGGAACGGCTGCAAACCAAGACCCAGTGGTCGGTCCTGAAACTGGTCCACTATCAGCGAGGATGAGGAATCAAGGAAATAATTGACCGGCGACGGGAGGCTAGAAACTTTCCGTCTGCATCAGAGCGATGAATGATGACTGTATAAAACACTACTGTCACCTAAAATTTACTAATCTTCCTTCTTTCTGTCAGGAAAAATAAGTAGCGTTACCAAACATTTCTCATCATATTCTTCCTGAAACAATTCAACGCCGCGATGCCATTAACTTTATAGCCAGCTTTTATTCATACCTGTCAACATTGAGATGTGAAAATAAGGGATATGCCCGCCATAATAAGGGATGAATAAGGGATATTGTGTGTGTGATTGTGTAGATATGCATATATATAGTGAAATTTGCTGAACGAATAACTGGCACTACCCTTCCTACACTTCAAGAACTGTACTCTTCCAGAGTGAGTAAAAGGGCTCGCAAAATCACCCTGGACGCCTCGCACCCAGCACACTTCCTGTTTGAACTGTTACCGTCTGGCCGGCGCTACAGAGCACCGAGCACAAAAACTGCCAGACACAGGAAAAGTTTCTTTCCTCAGGCCATCTACCTCATGAACAGTTAATATTTCTCCTATTGTGCATTAAACGTGCAATACTTTCTCATACGCACTTGTACACAGCACCTTATAACAATATACAATGCCAGGGGCGCCTGCAGGATTTTATTCCAAGGTACGCACAAATCCAACACCGCCCGCCCCCTTTCCCCTAATCATCTCGAAACACTGATGCTTACTGTCAAAGGCTACATTCATTAAGGGCATTAGTTACGACATAATTCGCTTCCTTTTTAAATATTAATATTTCTTATAATAATAATATTTCGCTCATCTTTAAAATTATGACAAAATAAATTATAAATTTGCATATTACAGAAGATAATAAATAATAAAATAATAATCTAGCCTAGAAAAAATTAAAGTAAAATATTCACAGTTTCAGAGAAGCCTATATTAAACTGTTTTTCCTGTTGCGCCGGTCAATTACGATTTAATTCATTTAATCAAATAATTTGAATGAGCAGGACAGGCATTTATGAAGTATTCACAACAGCACTGAACATGTTCCCACATTGAACAAACTCGGTTGGAAGGCTGAGACAACTCTGAATTTCGTTGTGAGAATGGAGATGTCTGCATCTTTATGTCAGTCGGTCAGATAAATATCTGTGCAAGGAGGACGCGCACGGGCTAGGCCTGGAGTTTCCCCGGCTCAGGTGCTGATAAGACTGCGATCTTCACTCCGTGTGGGGGATCAGTATTTGTCTCATTAGTTTTAGGCCTATTGGCAAATGTCTCAAATAAGTTTCTGTTTCAAAGAGCGTTTACTCACTTTGAACCTTGTTTTAAACAATAGCTATCTGAATTGTAATTTTTATTTTGCGGAAAAACTGCCGCAAAAATGAAGCCTAAAGTAAAGATTTCTTTACCCATGCACCATGCAAGGACATACACGCTGTAAAACACACAAACACAAACCTTTATTTGCTGTTATGTTTTTTTGTTTTGTCAATATATCGTAATATATACTGGTTAATAATCAGTTTAAATTATGTTATAAATAAATGAATAAATAAGCTGCATCAATTGTACAGCGGCAGGCGCCACTATACAATGCAATACTTCTTACGCATCTGTGAACAGCACCTTATAACCTGTATATTTATAACAAATCTGTACATACATTTCAACATCCAGATCTTTTGGACAGACTGCATCTCTGTTTAATGTCTATAGTCTTTTTTAATCATATTTATTCTGTGTCGTCACTTGTCACTTTATGTACACTGGAAGCTTCTGTAGCCAAAGCCAATTCATTGTGTGTGAAGCACACTTGGCAATAAAACTGATCCTGATTCTGATATGCGTGTACATGTATGCTTTTCATCGGAGTATATATTTCATTGTTTATTTTGCTTTATTTTTCTATACATTTTTATTTGGTTTATTTTAAATTGCTTGTTTGTTGAAATGCTTTGACTTGCTTGTATGTACACTCTCAGAAAAAATGGTACAATGTTGTACCAAAGAAGGTACAAACCCTTGTCACTGGGGCAGTACCTTTTTATGGGACAGAATTGTACCTTAAGAAAAGAAACACATTTGTACCTTTTAAGGTCATGATTTGTACCATAGGAAACCAAAATGTACCTTTGTTTTCAAAAACCTGCAGGTGCAATATTGTATACTTTGTGAAAGGTTCCACCACAGTGACAAGACACTTTATACCTTAACAGTGTTAAAACTGCTTACCAAACATTTATTAAAATGCCTTAAATGTTTAGCTTACAATACTTATAGTTTTATGTTTTACCAGTTGTTTTGTATTATAGGACTAAACATGTATGTTTATAAGTATCTTTAAACATATACTTTTAAATGATGATTCTTGTTTTAATATGGAAATTATTCATGAAAATCACTTTGCCTTTCCAGTCATATTTATTTTCATAGATACTGGAATAAAGGAGGAGTTGTTCAACAATTGTGTACCTTCATTTCAGTTGTACCATAAAAGGCACAGAACTGTATCATAAGAGGTCTTTTCAGTATCATATAAGGTACAATTTTTACAAAGGTGCAAAACTGTTCCTCAAGGAACATTATTTGTACCATCGCGTACCTTTTTTTCTGAGAGTGTAGGAATACAAATAAAATAAATTTGCTATACAAATAGAAATTTATTATTATTAAATGTGGAGGGGGCCCTTACAATATTTTCCGGGGGAAAAGGGGGTCTCAGACAAAAAAGGTTGGGAACCACTGCAGTAAGTGACTATTATCTTCATTACTTGTTTAGCACTAAAAATCGTAACATACAAAATCGTAAAAAACGAAATCTTACCTATGAAATGTTCTGCCTTTATGCTGTTTTCTTTGTCTGCTCGTTGCAAAAGTCCAGCATCTACAGAGTGGCTTTGGTCTTGACTAGTGCGGTTGAATTACTGTAGTCCTGGGAGCACTGTACAAATGTGGCAGCGCTGCTGACGCCTGCTCAGGGTTCATATGCGATTGCGATATCTTGTGTATATATCTATGCTACTAATCAAGGGCATCCCGGTGGAGCAGTGGGTAGCTTGATCGCCTCACAGCAAGAAGGTTGCTGGTTCGAGTTTCGGCTGCGTCGTTTGGCATTTCTGTGTGGAGTTTGCATGTTCTTCCTGTGTTCGCGTGGGTTTGCTCCGCATGCTAAATACATGTGCTATAGGTGAATTAGGCAAGCTAAATTGTCCATAGTGCATGTGTGTTAACGGGAGTGTATGGCTGTTTCCCAGTTCTGGGTTGCGGCTCAAAGGGCATCCGCTGTGTAAAACATATGCTGGATTAGTTGGTGGTTCATTCCGCTGTGGCGACCCCAGATTAATAAAGGGATTGAGCCGAAAAGAAAATGAACGAATGAGCTGTGCTATAATTACAATGGGGACTTTGCTAAATATCTTCACAGAACACAATCTTTACTTAATATTATAATGTTTTGAGTAATACAATGTTTTTGGCTATTGTCAAATAATATTCATTCATTCATTCATTCATTTTCTTTTCGGCTTAGTCCCTTTATTAATCCGGGGTCGCCACAGCGGAATGAACCGCCAACTTATCCGGCATTTGTTTTACGCAGCGGATGCCCTTCCAGCCACAACCCATCTCTGGGAAACACATCCATACATACACATTCACACACATACACTATGGACAATTTAGCTTACCCAATTCACCTGTACCGCATGTCTTTGGACTTGTGGGGGAAACCGGAGCACCCGGAGGAAACCCACGCAACCACGGGGAGAACATGCAAACTCCACACAGAAATGCCAACTGGCCCAGCCGGGGATCGAACCAGCGACCTTCTTGCTGTGAGGCGAACGTGCTAACCACTCAGCCACCGTGGCGCCCTGTCAAATAATATTATAAACGTAATATAAATATAAACGTTAATACAAACGGAGAAACTGAATTGGAACCTACGGTATACAGTACAGTATGTCACCCAAACGAGCAACACAGCTCAACTTGTCCACTATAACCTCAATGCTGTATCCCAACAAACCTGCTTTACAAAGTTGTTCTTCACCCCTTCGTCAGTCTCACAGCCGGCATGTGTTCATTTATCCTGATAACGAGAATAAGTTGAGTCCATGTGACCATTAAACTGGAAAAAGCCTGACATACTGGTTTCCTTTCATTAAAATGACTGAATGAAAGGTGGAAAAGATCAGTGTTCTGTTCATAATAAATATTTAAGGGTCACATCACTATCTCCAAGTACGAGCAATAGTAATAATGATGCTGTAGCCTTAGCAAACAAACAAGCGTCGTCGGTTGTGTTCAAAACTGGGACCTGAAATATAATGTCAGAGTTGTTTGTCATCACCATGGAGCTGATTATCCAGTCAAATAAGTCATACCTGCAAATAGAAACACATAATTACAGTGAGATCTTGGCAAAGCAGCGGGAAGAGGATGAATAAAAGAAAGCGTGAACTAAAGAAGCCAATAGATACTCTAGGAGAACAAATAATCACTGAAGGCTCTGAAGCCGTTTTTTTTTTTCAATGCTTTGTTGCAGTTTCACAAGACTTTCTGAAGATTTCTTCTATGCCTAAAGGTGCTGTATGTAAGTTTCTGACTCTTCTAAAGCATAAAAATACCATAATATGTTTGCAGATATTTAAGAAACATGCTAAGTGAACATTCTTTTTTTGAACAATGTGTTTATTGTTTTTTCATTATGCAAGACAGATAACAGAAATACACGATTCCATTTTGTCACAATTATTTCACACCCCAACAAAAGAACATCACTCTCTTCTCCCCTATATAAATACTCAGAATTCTCTTACAAGAGACAATTTAAATACAAAACAAATACTGCTAGGTACCCAAAAACCAAGTATACATTACAGTACTTTACACATAATAGTTACATTATCCAACCAAACAGAACACACACATACACACACACACACAAAAAAAAAAAGGAAATTCACTATACTTAGTTACACCTCTTGAAATAAATGACCAATATTATTGTTGTTAATGTAGTAATTACACGGCTTCTATATTTCTTCATATACATCCATTTTGTTTTAAATATGTTCCTTTTTCCATAGCCATACTCTGTGCCATGGCATTAATCCAAGGTCCTATAGATGGTGGATCAGGCCTTTTCCAGCTAAGAGCTATCATTCTTTTACAGTAGCTTGTAATATAGCATAATCTATGAATTTGCGCTGCTGAAGATTTAGTTTAAGGTTCTTTGGTTATAAATGTAGCAAAATCATTTTCGCATCTAGTGGAATATTCAAGGGTATAATTATCTTTGTAAAATTAATCACTTCCACCCAAAAGTCTCTAATAATGTTGCATTCCCAAACACAATGCACAAATGAACCCTGAGCCTTTCTGCATTTAAAGCATGTATCAGGAATATTTATATTAAACCTATTAAGTTTGACAGGAGTTATGCAAGTCTGCATCAACCAGTTATATTGAAGTCATTTTAAGCTAACGCTCCGAACTGTTTCAGAGAATTTTTACAGACTTGTCTCCATTCATCCTCAGATATATCCTCATTCAGTCCCATCTTCCATAATTCAAGTTTCGGTGTTGATGATTCAGTAGACCCTGATACTAGCCAATTGTAAAAAACTGATATTAATCCTTTATTATTGAATTTCTTAGTAATTAATTCCTCCAAAGTTGAAAGTACTGGCAAGTTTAAGGATTGGTTCTGCCTAGAAAGAACAAAACTCCTTATCTGTAAGTATTTAAAGAAACGTTTTCTTGGAAGTGAACATTCTTGTTTATCTGAAAAACAATGCTGAAGTCAGATATTCTGCTTTGAAAATGTGTTTTCCGTGCCGGAACGCTGTCTTTGTTTTGGTAATTTTAACCCACCCAATGCCAGTTTACCCAATTATATTTCAGCACCCCGGGTAGCCTTGATGTAAAACCGCGTATTTCATTCATTCATTCATTCATTCAGAAAGGCTCTGAAAGCATGCGTCTGTGACTGAAATGCAACCTCTGGTGGACAGTAGCAGACTCCGAAATGAGACAGATTCAGTTCCACATGAGGTGGTTATTAATTAGCAAATTATATAAACATTACGAATGTAAACATTAGGTGAGCAGGTTACATTGTAACCGTGTGTCCTAACAACACGCTTCGTGACGAGATACGCGGTGATGAGCAATTTGGCTGTTTGCACCAGACGAAGCACGACAGAAATTTAAATACAGCCATTCAGATGCACAGAATATGCACTCACTCACGAAATGGTAAGGTTTATAATCTATTTAAAAACATACTAAACATTATTAAATGTCCATGCTGAATCACTCGTACTGTATGTGTTTAGTACTAAAGTTCAATTTCAAACGGTTTATTTTATTTTCCAGATCTGAGGTGAACTATCTGCTGCTGCTTTCAGTATATGGCAATAAATGTGATGTACATAGGCATTTAAACTTCCATTGTTAGCATTTAGCACTGAATAAAGCACATGAGGTGTACCTGAGCTGATCATTGTCATAGTTTTCTGTTATTCACCTGATGTGTTTTAAATACATCAATTCGAGGTGTTGGTTTGGGTTTACTCCTTTTAATATGGAAAATATTGCTTCTATCGGCTGTATTATGAACACTGTTTAAATCACTCGCTCCTGTCCTCAATCTGACAACCTGCGCATGTGTTTGTTTTGATCCAGGAGTGCAATACCTTGTTCAACCACTGGGGGTCAATCGTACATACTGCACCTTTACCAATATTTTATTTTTTTATATTTTTTTCTCCTAAACTACTTAAGAAATAAGCAAAGCAAAAACAACTGCAGAAATGACGTAGGTTGCTTTCAAAAACAATGTTTCAAGAGTTGACTCATAGATTGATAATAAATCGTATTTGGCATGCTGACCCGGGAGAGAGCCCTGAGCTCAGAATATCCTCGAGCCCGGGGCTCCCTCTCGTTTGAAGGGCGAAAGGGGAGTTTGAGCTCAGGTAGGTCTCGAGAACTCCCCTGCTTGTGAACGTGCTGAGATATATCTGACTAGAGTTGCCTTAAGATGCTATTTTAAAGTAGTTAATTTACTTATGTTGTATGTTTTTTGGACAGTGGGAGGAAACCGGAGAACCCGGGGAAAACCCACACGAACACGGGGAGAACATGCAAACTCCACAAAGAAACGCCGACTGGCCCAGGGAGGGGCCGAACCAGCTGCGTTCTTACTGTGAGGCAACAGTGCTAACCACTGCGCCGCCGTGCTGCCCTATCAGAAAAGGGGAGGAGTTGGGGTGGAAGGGGAGTTTCTTCAAGATGAAGATGACTGGAGTAGAAAGCTCTGGTAATTTATAGTGTGTCAGGATTCGTCTGATTGGTGCAATACGTGGAGCTGATGTGGTACAAGCTGTGTTCAATCATAAGCAAGTGATCCTCTCGAAATTAGTTTATAAGTAAACCCCACAAAGTACATTCTAAGTTCTATTTATGTTTAAGTTCTAATGTCAGAGGGTGTAGAATTAGCATGGATGAAGAGGCTGTGTCCCCACCGATATCCACTGATTTCTATAATGTCCTACCAATAAACACCTCCAAAATAGCCAACATAGGCTCATTCTGAAAATGTAGCCCAATATACATTTATGGAGATCATGAATTATGTAGCCAGAAGTACGTATGACTGCATTTTGTTTTTAAAACACAGTTTTAGACACAATATGAGAATATAAAGAGTTAACCAGATACAGTACAAGCCGCGTGGAGTGGCTACAAGTAACAAAACTTATACAAATTTATTTAAAAAAAAATACATAATATGCAAGCTAGAGAAAACAATGAGGCGACCATTTTAATCTCACAAACTTACACTTCTGAAATGGAGGAAGAAACTGGTCCATGAACTGTTCTGTAAAGTTCCTGTCAAGCTCTGACAAAGTCCCATACATCAATAGTCTTTTCTGATCCTTCCTTTAACAAATGGCTGACACATTTCCCATTGTAAGCATGTAGATTGCTGAAGCACTCATCAGAAAAATGAGGGGAACACAGCACAAGGCTGGGGCTATAATGCTGAGTTAGTTCTGCAGAAATAAACTTAAACCGCTGACTCAACCGCTAACTCTTCACAGCCTCTTTGGGTAGAGAAAATAACACTAACTGTCCCTCACACTTTAGAGCACAGGGTCTTCGCGACATGATTAAATAAGGATCTGCTACAAAGTTCATCTTCCTCTTTTCTTTCTACAGTGTTTGTGGTTGGGGGGGGGGGGGGGGGGGGGGGGGGGGGGGGGGGTGGTGTTTAAATTTTCCTGGGTCTGCGCACACAACAAATGGGCGGGGGCTTGAGTTCTGTATCGATGTCACACCGGCACGGCTAAGGACTTGTTATCACAGTGATTCATTTGAACCACTAAGAGTTGACTCTTTTATAGATGAATCAATAGTTTTAAACACAGTGCACTTTCAGATTTAAAGAGCCCCCTATTATAGGTTTTGGGGGTCTCCAACAGCAGGCTAATATGCATGCATGGTCAAAAAACACATTCATTGTTTTATAATATGCATTTATTTTTACCTCATTATCCCAGCGATTCATTTGTTCCAAAACCCCTCCTTAGCACGATGCTAAACTGCGCTGATTGGACCAATGACCCAGTCTGTTGCGATTGGTCTACATCACTCAGCGCGACAGAATGCCCACCACGGCTTATCAATATTGAAGTAGTCATAGTGTGTTCTTGAGCATATCTGCCAACACTCGCTTTTACCCGGAGTCGCCCATATTTCAGACACCTCACCCCTGAACCTAACCCCCCGGTCTCCCAGCATATTACTCTATTCTATACCGTAAGTAAAACAGCGACACACATGCAAAAGCTGCACACAGCGGCAAAAGCTGAACCATTATGAAACAGGACCGCCGCACGTGTGTAGGAGAGCTGATGAACACGAGCTCACAAATGCATTTTATCAGTAAACAAAGCAGCACGCGTCGCGTTTACAATGTGCTTTTAGACACGATATGAGAATACAAGTTAACCAGATACACTACAAGCAGTTACAAGTTACAAAACACAATTAAATGCATCATTTACAAGCTAGAGAAAACAAAGAGGCAACCGTTTTAATCGCACTTACTCACACTTGTTGGATAGCAGGCTAGATTCACCGTCAGGCCAACGGGAAATGTCCCGGTGCCCCGAATGGCCAGTCCGCCCCTGCATACATCTTTTCTGATCCTTCCTTTAACAAATGGTCGAGGAATCCCCCGTTGTAAGCGTGTAGATTTCGGAAGCACTCCTCAGACAGAACACAGCACAAGGCTGGGCTATAATGCTGAGGCATTTCTGCAGAAATAAACCTCAACCACTGACTCTTTACAGTCTCATCTCTGGTTCATCTGCACACTTCCAATAATATCCAGCTAAGCACAGTGCTCTTCTCTGTGTTGCCAGATGTAGCTGACTGATTCCAGTCCAAACCCTATCCAAAAGGTTTTTACCTGCACAATCAAATTCAAAAACGCCCTATCTGGCAACTTTTGCTCGCCGCTGTTGTTTGTGGGCGGGGTTGGGGGTTTCAAATATCCTGGGGATGCGCAATGGGCGGGGCTTATGTTTTGTGTTCACATCATCCCGAAATGGCTAAAGACTCGTAAGCGCGGCGATTCGTTTGAGGAACTATGAGTTGACTCTTTTATGGATGAATCAATAGTTTTCAACACTGTGCACTTTCAGATTTAAGCCTCAGCTGGACATTTCACTTCACTTAGAGCTGTGTTACACACTGCATACAAGCTCATTTTCAAAAACCCATAATAGGGGCTCTTTAAGCCTTAGCTGGATATTTCACTTCACTTTGTGAAGTATTACACACTGCAGGGAAAGTCATTTTCGAAAACCCAAAATAGGGGCTCTTTATATACATACAATTACGCAAATGAGCATTTTTACCCATTGATTTTGATGTCCAGCCAACGTTATATCTTTAAGTTCAATCTTAATGATGTAATTTTAAGAAAGTTTTAACATTTTAACATGGTAACCTGGAACGTTTCTGAATTACAATATTATAGTGGAGGTGGCACGGTGGCGCAATGGTTAGCACTGTCGCCTCACAGCAAGATCTCTTCGAGTCCTGGCTGGGTCAGTTGGCATTTCAGTGTGGAGTCTGCATGTTCTCCCCACATTCACGTGAGTTTCCTGCATGTGCTCCAGTCCAAAGGCATGCGCTTTAGGTGAATTGAGTAAACAAAATTAGCCGTAATGTATGTGTGTTAATACGAGATGGTATGAGTGTTTCCCAGTAATGGGTTGTGGCTGGAAGGGAATCCTCTGCATAAAACATATGCCAGAATAGTTAGCGGTTCATTCCTCTGTGGCAAACCCTGATAAATAAGGGACTAAGCCGAAGGAAAATGAATGAACTTTATAGTGGGATTAGTTAAAAACGTTTACCAGGGGATTTAGATTATGAAATAAAAGTCTCCATTTGCTCCACAAGATAAACTACTGAGATATAAAAGTGAAAGTGTTTTTTCTTCTCCAGAAGCTGTTGTTTGTAGGATGGTGGGAGTTCTTCTGCCACACAGTGTGAGATGTTGAAGGTGAAGCAATGAGGCTCGTCAAGCCCTGGGCGTTTAATGCTGTACCTCAAAAACATGCTTCTATTCGCCGTCCACCCCCACACTGTCTTCTCAAAATCTGAAAGAAAAAACAACAACAACAACAACAAAAAAACCCAGCTGCTTCAGCGCCTGTCTGGGTCTAAAGCAATGTTTTATTTTATTTTATTCTTTTGCCAGAGCAGCATTTGACCATTATGGTTCATAATAACACATAATTAAAAACACTTAAAGGTGCCGTTTACTGCACTGGATCAATGAGTAAAGTTGTTCTCTGATATCTACATAGTAGGTATGGGGCAAGTTGTGGTGACCAATGTGGTAATTTAAAAAAACAATTCCAGAAACGGTTTTATATGCTCATTTATACCTCCATAAAATACCCCTAGGTGCATAATTGACCATATTTGGATTGGTTGTGAATCAATCTTCGCCCTGACTTGCAGCCCGCTTTTTCTCCCTATATATCTCTTTCGCACACACAAACGCACACAATTTGTGTTGTGGATAACATTTAGGCTAAATCACAATCGACAAAAAAGACTGACAGAGATGTATTGTGTTGTATTTTGAAGCTATAATGGCAAAGAAAACTCTGCATGAACAGACGACTTTTAGAATTTTTACAGTTGTTTAACTTCAGAAAATTGACAGTAAGCGCTAAGGGAGTGACTTAATTCTGAAACATACTCAGCAAATGTCATGACACATTAACAAAAGATACATATATACATATCTTGCCTCTTCTTGGCGGAGCTGAATGAGTCAACACAGGCTCTTTTTGAAAATGCAGCCCTATATACGTTTCTGGAGATCGCGAATTATGTTGCCAGAAGTACGTACTGTATGGCGCACTATACGTGTCTTTTTGTTTGTCCCGCCTTCTTGTGGTGTTTTCTATTGTTTCATAGGCTCCCACTGCAATGAGGTCTATGCCCCGATTGGTTGCTGGTTGCAGAGGCCTATAAATAAGACCTTCCGGTCTGGTTCGAGGAGCTCATTTGTGGTGCGACGGTTGTTGGGAGTAGAGCTCCTGGATTTCCCTCTTTTCCCCTTTGGCCGACGACCAACAATGTATTTCATCCTGTGCTATTGTTTACACGTTTGACTGACTATTTAAGAGTTTGAGCTTGTACGGGTGGCCTGCCGATTTATTTGATTACTTTTGACTTTATGTTAGGCAGAAAGGTAAGCTTACTGTATTTTCTTTAAATATTCATATGTAATTTAGTTAATTTTACCTTGTAGATTCTTTTGTTTGTTATTTTGGCCTGAGGCCACCCTGAAGATATGCTCGTTAAATACTATTTTTCTATAATATATCTATTCAATTACTCTCAATCGAGTGTCTGAGTTTGGTTATCGACCAAAGAGGTCTCTTTGAATTAAGTTTTTTTTTGTTTTTTTTGTTTTGGGAAATCCACCACCCACAACATTTGTTTTTCGTTTATTATGCCCATGAAGTTTTTTCCCTTAGACCAGGGGTGCTCAACCCTGTTCCTGGAGAGCCACCCTCCTGCAGATTTCAGTTGCAACCCTGATCAAACACACCTGAACCAATTAATTAGGACCTGAACAGCACTTAATACTAATTACAGGCAGGTGTGTTTGATATGGGTTGCAACTGAAATCTGCAGGAGGGTGGCTCTCCAGGAACAGGGTTGAGCACCCCTGCCCTAGACTTTGGGGCGTAATAGGCACTCATGAGAGAAATTTGAGGTCTTAAAAAGTGTGTGTGTGAGAATGAGTGTGTATAGGTGTTTCCTAATACTGGGTTGCTGCTGGAAGGGCATCCACTGCCTAACATATCCCAAAACAGTTGACGGTTCATTCTGCTGTGGTGACCTCTGAAATAGAGACTACGCCGAAGGAAAATGAATGAATGAATACCACATTGCAGTTAAGAGTGCAGTGTAATGTAAATTTGGTTGTTAAAGCGACATAGCTATTTTTACAAAATCCAATTGTGTCATAAGCAATTTTTCCGACTCTTTGACATTGAGAAAAATCTGATCTGGACCTTTAAATCAAGACTAGACGCTTAGTAACTACTAGCTTGTAAATAAATTTGTTCTTATCTCTATTGCACCACATGTTCTTAAGGCAGAATGTAGTTGGTAGGTCGTAAGCTCTCCGTAAAATAATGTGTAGTCACAATGAATGACATAATACCCATAAAAAGAAGTGGTGTGAAAAAGTGTTTGCCCCCTTACTGGATTCTTGTTTTTGCATGCGTCATACTTTAATGTTTCAGATCATCAAACAAATTTAGAAATTAATTCATTCATTTATTCATTCATTTTCTTTTCGCCTTAGTCCCTTTATTAATCCGGGGTCGCCACAGCGGACTGAACCGCCAACTTATCCAGCATTTGTTTTACGCAGCGGATGCCCTTCCAGCCACAACCCATCACTGGGAAACACATTCATACATTCTCATTCACACTCATACACTATGGACAATTTAGCTTACCCAATTCACCTGTACCGCATGTCTTTGGACTGTGGGGGAAACCGGAGCATCCGGAGGAAACCCACGCAACCACGGGGAGAACATGCAAACTCCACACAGAAATGCCAACTGGCCTAGCCTGGGATCGAACCAGCGACCTTCTTGCTGTGAGGCGAACGTGCTACTCACTACGCCACCGTGGCGCCCTTAGAAATTAATCAAAGATATAATTGATAAGAGAAAACAAAATACAAAACTACATAGCTCTGTGTGAAAGTGTTTGCCCCCTAAACCTAATATATGACTGGGCCACCGTTAGCAGCAATAATTGAAATCAAGCCTTTCCGATAACTTGCAATGAGTCTGAATGAATACCACATTGCAGGTAGAGTGTATATAAGAGTGCAGTGTAATGTTAATTTGGTTGTTAAAGCGACATAGCTATTTTTACAAAATCAAGTTGTGTCATAACCAATTTTTCCGACTCTTTGACATTGAGAAAAATCTGATTTGGACCTTTAAATCGAGACTTTGAGAACTGCTGTGCTTCACACTTAAAACGCTCCTGTAAACCAGCAGATGAGAAACACTCGTAATGCTTTACCGCCAGCACAAGTAATAACCTGTAAACGTTCAGCTTTTTTTCTGCTTCACTAGCTGATTTGAGAGACTGAAAGAACTTTCGCAGCCTCCTCCCATCGTAAATAACCATTACTGCAAATTACTCTGCCAGCAAGTTGTACTCAGCCCCAACGGTGGGAGGTGTGAGTTTGAGAAATGTGATATTTTGTTATTCTCCTGCAGCACACGCTGAGAGTGTGCTGGAATTGAAAGTTGCGGCATCGTCTGATTCTCCAACAGAAACCGCTGTGTGTTTACGCTCTCGTTCGGCGTACGTCTGTAAATGGGAACACAACAGCTGTGCTCGGTGCGCTCTGAATGAACCAGTCCTGACTAAAATGCCATTTCAGAGCTCCTTTTGTTTCCATAATTGACTTCAATGCTGGAGAGCACCTCACCTGCCGTCTTCTGTCCCGGGGTCACAGTCTTAGATATTCAATGCGTTATTGACCAACCAGAACTTATCAAAGAAAAGGAGATATCGATCACGCGCTTCAACCTTACCGAGCCAAGTTCATCGGTTTTAACTAGAGCTATTCCTTTGTGTGATGGCATTTAGATGGATTGATCCTTCTGTAAGTCGGCTGAGCGAGAAACAGCCACATTATTGAGATGGTATTATATATGAGAGTCCCATGAGCTGATGAAATCCATCGCAAAGGTTTTAATCATGTGGAACATGTGCACCAACACCCATCTCGAGACCTGGGTAGGTTTGCACCAGCTGTTCGTATGTTCTTGCTTAAACTGGAAGGTAAAGTCTACATTAGAGGCTTTAATAACTACTAGCTTGTAAATAAATTTGTTCTTATCTCGATTGCACCACATGTTCTTAAGGCAAAATGTAGTTGGTAGGTCGTAAGCTCTCCGTAAAGTAATTTGTAGTCGCAATGAACAACATAATACCCATAATAAGAAGTGGTGTGAAAAAGTGTTTGCCCCCTCACTGGATTCTTGTTTTTGCATGCGTCACACTTTAATGTTTCAGATCATCAAACAAATTTAGAAATTAGTCAAAGATATAATTGATAAGAGAAAACAAAATACAAAACTACATAGCTCTGTGTGAAAAAGTGTTTGCCCCCTAAACCTAATAAATGATTAGGTCACTGTTAACAGCAATAATTGACATCAAGCCTTTACAACAACTTGCAATGAGTCTTTTACAGCACTGTGGAGGAATGTTGGCCCGTTCTTCTGTACAGAATTGTTGTGATTCAGCCCCAATTTTTAAGCATGAACCGCAATTTTAAGGTCATGCCACAGCATCTCAGTTAGATTCAGATCAGGACTTTGACTAGGCCACTCCAAAGTGTTCATTTTGTGTTACTTCAGCCATTCAGAAGTGGACTAACTTGCGTGCTTTGGATCATTGTTTGCTTCAGCTTAAGGTCACTAACAGATGGCAGGAGATTCTTCTACAGCAGTGGTGCTCAATCCTGGTCCTGGAGATCTACCTTCCTGCAGATTTCAGTTGCAACCCATATCAAACACACCTGCCTGTAAATATCAAGCGCTGTTCAGGTCCTATTTAATTGGTTCAGGTGTGTTTGATCAGGGTTGGAGCTGAACTCTGTAGGAACGTAGATCTCCAGAACCAGGATTGAGCACCCCTGTTCTACAGCATATCTTGGATACAGCAGGTTTAATTAATCACAGCAAGTCTTCCAGGTCCTGAAGCAGCAAAATAGCCCCTGACCTTCATATTACCACCGCCACCACATTTTACTGTTGGTATGATGTTACATTTCTGAAATACGGTGTTACTTTTATGCCACCCATAAAGGGACAAACACCTTCCAAAAAGTTCACAGAGAATTTTCCCAAAAGTCTTGAGGATCAGTAAGATGTTTTCTGGAACAACTGAGACGTTATCTTTGCTCAGCCGTGGTTTTTGTCTCAATACTTTATCTTAAAATCATTTTTGCCCATTGCCTTTTTATGGTGGAGTCATGAACACTGATGGAACTGATGGAAGGGAGGTCTGCAGTTCTTTGGATGTTGTTGTGGGGTCTTTTGTGCCCTACATCTGCCTTAACCATTTCAGTATTAGTGTTATTGTATTATTAATGACCTTCAGAATCAAGAAAGTCTGTGCTCCGCGTCTTGCATTGCCTGTCGGCATTGTCTTCTGAGGTGCAAGTCATTTATTAAATAAACAAAAGATTCACGCAGTTTCTCCGACCACAACAATTCCATTTTTAATTTTTATGTTTGGCGCGAGTTAATCTGGAATTGGTGATTTTGTTCTCTTTGACTCAGTGGATGGAAACGCTGCTTTATTCATCCGTCTTTTATGCAATATTCCAGTTTTGACCGTAAATTTAATTCACATCTTTGGATGGAAACATAGCTAGTGAGATTAGTTTTAGATTTGCAACACATATTCTGTCAAACCGATGAAGGTCTTTTCTTAATTTTCTAGTGTTTTTTGTTATTGCATCAGCTTTCTTAAATTGCAGCATGTTAATCTCTCTTGGCCACCGTAGGTCATACCAACAGTGTGTAAGTTAAAGCGTAGACTAGTTGTGACGTAAAGGGACACCAAGTTACAAATTACACACTTCCTTAATATTGATGTGTTGCACCACTGAACTTGGTTTAAAAGTAACGCTACGTTCCAACTGAATATTTACGGCAGTCTCAACCCATGTATACCAGTTATAGAGATGACAGTAGCTATGCTTCCATCCACATATTTTTATGCACATTTTGGATATGGACACATAAAAAATGGTTAATGGAATCGGCAAGATGCGTATCAATTTTTAAAAATGTGCGTAAAACCCCCCCCGCATGAGTAGGATAAACTTTTTTTTTTCGATAAGATGCGCATAAACTATGATGGAAACACTTTTACCAAACAAATTCTGGTATGCACATTAAAAAAAAAAAAGTCATGTGATTTTGTTATAAGAGATCATGTGAAGATAAAAATGTGGAAACTAGCAGGCTGAGCACATCGTAAAACATCTGAAATGTTGTTTTGGTCATTCTAAAGCGCCTTAACCAATTAATTATTAGTGTTATTATTAATTACCTCCAGAACTGTCAAGAGCGTCTGTGCTCCACGTCTCACGCCGTTAAACGCCACTATGTGTTCATTGGATGTTGGCATTCATCTTCTGAGGTGCAAGTCATTTATTAAATAAAGAAAAGATTCACGCAGCTTTTCCTACCGTAACAATTCTGTTTTTACATTTGATATTTGGCGGCAGTTAATCAGTGACAATTTTGTTCTCTTTGACTCAGTGGATGGAAACGCTGCTTTATTCGCATGTCTTTTATGGCAAAGGGATCGAGCCTTCTCATTTATGGCTCCTAAACTCTGGAATAACCTTCCTGATAATGTCCGAGGCTCAGACACACTCTCGCAGTTCAAAACTAGATTAAAGACCTATCTTTTCAGTAAAGCACACACTCAATACATCACATAGCGGTATGATGCATGAATGTGCTCCACGCATCTCGTTTATATACACTATGAACAGCAGCTACGCTAATTATTCTCTTTATTCTCGATTTTCACCTGGGAATACTCATCCCAAGGCCCCCAGAGACTATGCAGCGCCACTGATGCGATCCAAAACCCGCGGCGAGACGATCCCAAGGTTCTATAATCCTGGACCAGGCCGTATCCTGAGCAGCTGCTATGGTGCATGGAGGAGTGGACAGCATGAAACTGAATCCTGTGATGCTCCAAGGACAGATGAGCCTTGAGTTTAGCCATCGGCGCCTAAACTGCAGCTCTGCACATGATGTAGGAGAAATAGTCATGACCAACTGAGCCTGGTTTCTCTCGAGGCTTTTTTAATTCTTCACTTTCGCCAATTGGTGAAATTTTTTTTCACGCTGCTGTTGCCACTGGCTTGCATGGTTCCGAACCTGTAGATCTGCGCATCGATGGATTAATCTTCAGTGTTTGGTCTCTCAGTAGTGAATATTAAACCACACTGAACTGAGCTAAACTGGACTTCAACACTGAAAACTGGACTGACACGGTTTCAATTTACCATAACCTTCTATGTGAAGCGGATTTGACACAATCTACATTGTAAAGCGCTAGAGAAATAAAAGTAAATATTCCAGTTTTGCGCATAAATTTAGTTTGCAGTTTTTGGATGGAAACATAGCTACTGAGAATCGATTACATTGATACAAATTTGCAACACATATTCTGCATACCCGTCAACCCTCCCGTTTTTCCTGGGATTCTCCCGTATTTTACAGTTCTATCCTGCTATCATCCCGTAAAGGTATTTTCCTGTATTTCTCCCGTATTTTCAGTCTTTCTCTGAAGGGTGGCAATAAACATTGAAGAGCCGATCCTCCTTATACGCAACCCATACCGCCAAACCACCAGGGGCCGCCCCTTGCTTTTAAATGCGAGTCAGTTCTGTGCTTTCGGGTTATTTAGGCATGAAACACTTTGAAATAAATATTAAAATGGCGGGATTCCCTTTCCTTTTCATTACTGGTGCCGTCGCTCCTCCTATGCAATCCTCAAAACAGTCATAAAGCAGTGCGTGACTGTCAGACGCGCTCTATAGTGATAAATAGACGCTGTTTCCCAAATGGATTCTGTACATGTGATTTGAAGCGTAGTGAAAGTAGTGAAAGGGTTTTGGGTGCGTGTTTGAATAGACATAAACACATAAATCATAATAATAACATCTAAAGATGTCGATCTTGGGGGGGGGGGTTTCCTAACACAACTAATTTGTACAAAATGAGCATAAAAAGTTAGAAAAACAGTCGAATCCTTCCATTATAACTTTATTATAATGTATTTTAAAGTGACACACCTGTTATTTAATGTAATCAAACGAAATTCGAAATTGATGATTATAATAAATGAGATTCATTCATTGCTCCCTATTCAGAACGTATAAGTTATACAGTGAAGAAAAGGTTAATGAGATTTGATAATTCTACTTCTTTATTAATGTTAATTATCTGAACTATTTTTTTGGGGTGGGGGGGTCCCTTATTTTCACATCCCAATGTTGACCGGTATGATATTCTGTCAAACCGATGAAGGTCTTTTCTTAAAATAGCCGGTGTTTTTTGTAATTGCACGTGCTTTCATAAACTGCAGAGCGTTAAGCTCTCTCAGCCACTGTAATAACCGGCCCCTGGTCCACACACGTGCCACACGCTCCAGTATGTCCACTGGTTGGGCTTCCTGCTGATGTTTAGTGGTCTTGAAAAGAGAAAGAGGTGAAGCAGACCAGGATGAGGTTGGGAAAATGTGTTCATTAATCTGAGCTGTGTGGAGAGAGTGTGTTAACCAGCGAGCCCCCCTTTGATCATCAAATGCTTATTTCTGAGAGAGAGAAGTGGGCGGAAAGGTAATGACAGCGTGCCTGAATCAACTGGACTTTGAATCAACTGATTTTTATAAGACCTTTCGCCCCTTCTGCCAAATATTCTCATTATAAAATACTTCTCCGGCCAAAAAGCTATGATTTCTTGGCTTCATCAAGGGCGCTGAGAGCCATTTCCAGATGGCACAAAGTCGCACTTAAACAGTGGGAAGGATCATTTGTTTGCTCCAACATGCAAGAGCAGCCAGAAGGTGCAATAAACTTTAGAAATGTGATTTGTTTCTGATGTTAAAATGCTTTCTCATGTCCCACTTGCACGAGTAATTGAAGACAAGGGAGATATTTTCTAAACGTTTCAATCTGTCTTTGAAGTGGACAACAGAAGATGTTCTGCTGTATAGAAACACAGACAATAAAACACTGGATGTAACCCTGGACCAAATATTATATATTGAATTGGGGATTTTTAGGGCAATAATCGTATAGGTCAAAATTATACTTCTGTTTTACAACAAAAATCTTTCGATTATTAAAGGGGTGGTCCACAATGTTTTTTAAAGGGTTGATTGTGTTTATTAGGTGTAAAACAATGTGTGTTCGTGATTCATGTGAAAAAAAAAAAATCACATTATTAGTTCACATATGAAGAGTTTCGTTGCAAAACGCGATAAACGCCATTTTTTGACATTTGAATTTTATGATTGGAAATCACTGTTCAGATGTACCCTTAATCTATGTGTGAATTGCTGCCATTAACACAATTTAAGAATGAACATTTTAGGCCTACTACAAAATGTATTTTTTCGCAAAACGCGATATCCGCCAGACCAGTTTCTTTACAAAATGCGATATAACATTATATAGCATATAATATTATAGAACAGTTATAGCCTATGCGCAAGTGCAGCATCCCCTGGGAAGAGAGTCACTGCCGGCGAAGTGCTCCGAGTTTGCTTATTGATTTAACGATAATATCAAAACAAAAAAAAATGTTTTTAAAAAGAGGATTCACTTGGCTAACTAAAAACGTTTGCCATTTAATTGTTTATAGTGTAGGCGAGCTGTCAGTCACAGGCTACGTTTCTGATCAACAGCTGTCTGTCAGAGAGTCAAAGCTTTAGAGTCAAGCTAACCTCATGGATTTCGATGACGGTCATTCCAGACGGAGCCGGTCATTCCAGCTGCATAATAATAATAATAATTATAATAATAATAATAATAATAATAGCTTATTTGACGGGACGAGGCGAGCTTGTATTCGCGGACTCGGTGAAACAGGAACTGTGCCATCGCGGCTCCACTCGCTCTGATCATAAAGGTTTGGTTTTCAGCAGCCGTGTTTAGGAGCCTCCACTCTCTCTGTAACGAGCTACAAGTCGTTTATGTTTTTGAATATTATGAATATTTACGATCTATTGATAAATTATTGTTAATTTTCCCACTGATGATCCAAAAGATTTCTTCAAATGCCGCAGTGAACCCTGCTTAACGCCATTGGTGCCCCAGCAAAAAATAAAAAAATAATAAAAAAATTATATGTTATATTGTGTACGTTCTGGCCAAAACTAACTCAGAATCTTATTATTATTAATCAATCTTTGTATATACTGTTCCATATATTTATGATGTTTTTTTTTTTTTTTACCAATTTAAGATGTTTGACAATGTTACGTTAAATATGTTGCATTTTGGCATGCTTTTTGACTTATTTATGAACTATTTATGGACATAAAATTCAATAAAAAATATCCTGGATTTGAAGAATATGTGTCCCTGGCCTTCACTGAGCTCAAGTAATAGTTTAATGTACAAAAAATGTGGAGGAACTTGACTGTTGATGTCTTAAATAAAAATGTCAAATTACCAACATTTCTCAAAATGGATATATCTCGTTTTGCAACGAAACTCTTCATATCTTCATTTTATACAGCTACTGAGCTAATATGGAAACAACCATCATATTTCCTGGTTCCTCCTATAAGGCCCGCTTTCAAAGGGCTCTGATTAGTCAGCTAACCTAATGCTTTGTGAGTGGCGGATCAGTTTTACGTCACCAGGAAACGTCTTGCTGCTCCAATATATTACTAAAATTAAATACTCCTTGTCATAGAATATTTATTGATAGTCAGAACAAAGGTTTAAACGCTAAAACAGCTTGCCATAGACTGTAAATAATGCCAATGAGGCCGTATCAGTTTGAGCCCGAGTCAGACACAGAAAATGAAGAGCACAAAGCTGAACCCATGCTAACGCGACTCTTTTGAGATGTTTCTGAATGGTATGTCATTCTTTTTTGTTCGTTGGTACACTCTAAAAACTGCACTCTAAAAACTTAAACACATATATATTGTCTTCGGGCTGTAGTGCACACCTGACCCCCTCATCAATGCTCAGCAACATTGTGCGGTCAGATGAATTATTTTCTCATTACTATTTGTAATAATATTTGATAAATGTTACAGTTTATCCACAATGCATGCATATTAGCCTGCTGTTGACGACCCCCAAAACCAAAATATGACCCTTTTTAATGTATAATAGGGGCTCTTTGACCTTCAAGCTCTGCTTCAGTTGCATGTGAAGCAGCCGGTGAGAGCCAGCACACACACGTTATGTACATCTGGACATACGAAAGTGTTTCTCCATGTTTTCATCGAAGTTGTTCAACACTTATCCATCCACAGAATTCGTTATGTAGTCAAACGTGTAAACATTCAGTTGCGGTTTATGCTTCAGCCTTTGGATGTCTCTGGGAAAAAGCAGCCGCATGAATGCTAAAGCTTTAAATAAAAGTGCCCATAAACAAAAGTCTGACCCCTTCTATGTTTACAAATACAAGCGCAGCCATTCAGAGCTCATTTATGGTTAATGATATCAGAATTTACCAATATTTTGGAATAGATATGTGAACGGTCTCTTCGGGAAAAAATTCCGGAACGTCCTCGCTTGTGTGAACAGCGCTTTTTGAATTTACCAGTATATTTTCCAGATATTTACCGGTATCACTATGTGAAAGGGGCTAATGTTGTGTGTTTTATTAGATGGCACAGAGCAGCATTATAATAGAAGCCTAAAATATCTTTAGTCTGATAAAACAGAGCTGATTTGTTTCCAGTGAATACAGGCCCTCTAGTGGCCAAAATGACATACTGTGCCTTTAACAGATTATACAAATGATCTTAGAATTGATAAAAAAAAAGCATGATGCAATTCTGCCTACCTTCATTACAGAAGAAAAGCCAAGCTGGGGAAACTAATGAAGCTAGGTGACAAAACACAAGAGCGAAGTGAGATCCCTGTAATATCTCAGGTTTTCTTTGAGACAGCGTGAGATTATATTAAAAGGCAAGTTGAAGCGAACATCACCTGCTTCTCAGATGTTTCTCCTGATCAAGTTTCAGAGTCTCTCAACACCATGTGAAACTGTGAAAAACCCAAAAGCCTATAGCTGCAATTAGAATCAGATTTTTGTTAATTAATATGCTTTTTAAATAGATGTAATTATCCCAAGGCATTTTACAAGAAAGTTTTGACTTTAAAATTAAACAGCATATTAAACATAATTAAATTAAACATAATTCAATTGTATAAATGAGCAAAAACATTCTCTATATTAATTAATAATATGTTTAAAAAAAAATCTATTTCAACGAAGGCATTTTATGAGAAAGCTTTCATTTAAAGTGGATTTTAAAAATGAAACATGAGGTCAATTTCAAAAAGGTGCGCTCACCACAGCCATAGATGGAGCGGAGAGACAGTGATAGAGCCAATTCGGTGGATAGGGATGATTGGGAGGCCACGATGGTGGAAATTTAGCCAGGACACCGATGTTACACCCCAACTCTTTACAAGAAGTGCCATGGGATTTTTAATGACCACAGAGAGTCAAGACCTCGGTTTAACGTCTCATTCGAAACACAGCGCTTACTGACAGTATAGAGTCCCCTTCACTATACTGGGGCATTACACACAGGGACTCACTGGAACTCACACAGACGGCAGGTTGAGCGCCCCCTGCTGGTCTCACTAACACCACTTCCAACAGCAACCTAGTTTTTCCCCATGTGGTCTCCCCATCCAGGTACTGACCAGGCTCAACCCTGCTTAGCTTCAGTGAGTAAACGGTCTTGGGCTGCAGTGTGATATGGCTGTGACAATGGTTTATGGACAATGGACTATGGTTTTGACTTTAAAAATTAAACAGCAGGGTCATTCAATTGGATAAATGAGCAAAAACATTCCCTATATTAATTAATAATATGCAAAAGTTGTAAACATTCCATCTATTAATTACTCATATTCATAATAATATTAATTCATCTCCATATTAAGACATTCCATCTATTAACTATCCATATTCGTGGATAAATATTTATGCTTTCTTTTTCTATATTACCTAAAGAGCATTTACGTCTGACGGCAACATAACTGCTGATTTCAATGCTCTTCAGATAATATTGAAAGTGAACACATAAATACAGCTTCTCAGGGCAATTACAATCTCCTCATATTAATGAACCATGTTTTTTAGGATAAATATTTATGCCTTATCACTTTCTATATTATCTGACTGCATTAAACGACAGCAGGGTCTGTTTTCGTCATTGTCATTATTAACTGTAAGAAATATTACATGCAAACTGAGAATTGTTTGTATTTCTGCAAGACTTTTTTTTATTTAAAAATGTATTAAAAACATCCGGATGATTACATTTTATTTATTTTTCTTACAAAAACATTTTTAATTAACTATCCACATTCTTGTATAAATGTTTATATATTTTCTCTTTCCACATATCATCTAAAAACTGTTGCACATTGCACTGTCCTCTTAATGACAACTGTTTTTTTTCTCTCTTGTTGCTCCTGATTGAAGTCAGACTGAGATGCATGAGCTATTTTAATTATTAGGGTAAGAAATATTAACATAAAACATTTGTTTGTTTTTTACCCACATTTTCTCAATTGCATTTTACAAAAAAGACTAATAAAATGAAACAACAAGGCCCAATTTTTCAAAAAAATTATCTGGATCAAATGGATTCGATTTGGAAATCTCATGTTGTGCTATCGGGCGCCACGGTGGCCGAGTGGTTAGCACGTTCGCCTCACAGCAAGAAGGTCGCTGGTTCGATCCCCGGCTGGGCCAGTTGGCATTTCTGTGTGGAGTTTGCATGTTCTCCCCGTGGTTGCGTGGGTTTCCTCCGGGTGCTCCGGTTTCCCCCACAGTCCAAAGACATGCGGTACAGGTGAATTGGGTAAGCTAAATTGTCCGTAGTGTATGTGTGTGAATGTGTTTCCCAGAGATGGGTTGTGGCTGGAAGGGCATCCGCTACGTAAAACAAATGCTGGATAAGTTGGCGGTTGATTCCGCTGTGGCGACCCCGGATTAATGAAGGGACTAAGCCGAAAAGAAAATGAATGAATGAATGAATGTTGTGCTATCCAGGATTAACTGATCCATCTTACATTTAATGACAGTTTTTTTTTAAAGGAAACTGTCTTATTTATCTTATTTTTAGGACAGTTTTTAAAGGAACATTGGGTTAGATCACTGTGAGCCAAACACCAAATTTTACTAAAGTTTACTAAATACCAAAAAAATAAAACTTTTTTTCTATTTTATTTGGTTTACTTGGTTCATAAAATCACAATTGAATCTCCCCTTCTGATAGGGTCAGGATAATCCTGTGTCTTTGGATCAAATAGATCCCAATCTGAGTTTAACGTTTTGAATAACTCAAAAGGCAGGTTTGATCCAACTCAAATGTAAAATTGGATTACATTGTTAGTCATTTCCAAGATTTGATCCAATCCATGATCCAAAATCCCACTGGATTACTTCTGAAAAACTGGGCCCAGGACACTATGAGATTTGGAAACCTCATGTTTTGCTATCCAGGCTTAACTGATCTATCTTACTTTTATGATGATCATCCAATGAGTTCAAAGTTTTGAATAACCCAAAGGGTTCATTCATTCATTTTCTTTTCTGCTTAGTCCCTTTATTAATCTGGGGTCAAGAACATGCAAACACCACACAGAAATGCCAACTGACCCAGCTAAGGCTTGAACCAGCGACATTCTTGCTATCCAGTATGCCACCGTGACGCCCCATCCCCCTGTTACTTTTGAAAAACTCAGATTTTATTTTGTTTTTGTTATTGTCATTATTAACGGTAAGGAACATTACATGCAAACTGATAATTCTTTGTATTTATGCAAGTTTTTTTTTTTACAAATTAATTATTAAAAACATCAGGGCAATTAAATAAAAAAAAGGCACAAAAACATTCCCCAGTAATTATCCACATCCTTGTATAAATGTTTATACGTTTCTCTTTACACATATCATCTAAAAACTGTTGCACATTGCATCGTCCTCTTAATGACAATGTTTTTTTCTTTTCTTGTTGCTCCTGATCAGAGTCAGACTGAGATGCATGAGCTATTTTCATTATTAACGGTAAGAAATATTACATGCAAACAGTGGCCAATTAGAGTGACTATGTATCAGAGAGACGAGCCCCCCACTGAGGACCATCTCTTAAAGCATGAAGAATACATGGCAACACCGCATCTGAACACCAGAGAGAGTCTTTTAAAAGCGAGGGATTAGCTTTTAGCACTGCCACGCTTTCATCATTTGAACATGCACAAGTTTAATGACGCGTCTGAATACCGAACACTGACCATTTCAACCACGGCTGTGACTCATTTAATCCATGTAAATTAAAAAGCCTCGCACGGTCGATGGATTTTTTTCAGTAGCCTGGGTGACGTATATCATTACATTTCTAGACAATGCATTTCTATTGCAGGTTACACATCAAATGAAACGTTACTTGAAGCAATTGCTTGTTAGAGATATTATTAACAAAGAAGAAAGAAGAGATCTGGAGGCAATCCCATCATGGTTAGCAAAACCATCTTAAACCAGCCCCCAACCAGTTTGCTGGTTTAGTTTATTATCTCAGATCCGGGTTTCCAAAATGAAGGGATAGTTCACCCCTAAATTTAAATTTAGGTTTGTTTTTCTGTTGAACACAAAAGAAGATATTCTGAAGAATGTTGGAAACCTGTAACCATTGACTTCCATAGGATCTGCTTTCCTACTATGGAAGTCAATGGTTACAGACAGGGCCTAAAATGAATCCTTGTGAGTTATAGTGTCAGTTGCCAGGTGGCAAGTATGAATTATGAACACAATGTTGTGAGAATTACAGTCTGTTTTTTTAGAGACTAAATTGTTTAGGTTTGGGGTTATGAACCATGCTGACTACCTGTGCTTTCATTAGATAACGTTGAGCAAATAAACACATAAATAAATACATAAATAGAGAAATAATCACACAAACACAAACAAATACATAAACACACATAAACAAAAATAAATGCATACACAAACAAATTAAACAAAAACACAAATAAATAAATTGCATAAATAAACAAAAAAATAAATAAAACAAACACATGAATAAACAAATACACACAAATAAATAAACAAACAAACAGATAGATAGATAGATAGATAGATAATTACAAGTAAACACCTAAACACACAAATAAACAGATAATCACATAAATAGACACAAACACACAATTAAACACATAACTAATAATTAAATCACATTAATAAACAAATAAACAAACACATGAATAAACAAATAAACACAAATAAATGAATACATAAACACAAATAAATAAACACATAATCACATAAATAAACAAATAAATAAACACATGAATAAACAAACAAAACAAATAAATACATAAACATAAATAAATAAATAAACAAACTAACACATAAATATTAAATCACATAAATAAACAAACAAATAAACACATGAATAAACAAGCACAAATAAATTAATACATAAACACAAATAAATAAACAAACAAACGCATAAATAATCAC
>CAIGQQ010032929.1:2927873-2941197 GCA_903798035.1 Danio albolineatus
ACAGACAGACAGACAGACAGACAGACAGACAGACAGACAGACAGACAGACAGACACCTGTATTTAGCAATGCTTACCTTCAATTGGACTGACACACACATCTTAATAGCATAGAAAGACAGACAGACAGACAGACAGACATACAGACAGACAGATACACCCACCTGCATTTAGCACTGCTTACCTGCGATTGGACTGACAGACACACATCTTAATAGCAGGTGTTAACAGGACCTCAAACAGGTCTGCTGTGATGATTCAGAAAGCTTTGGAACCATAGTAATTATGGTACTTTGGCAGAAACTATGGTTACCATGGTAATCCCCGTGTAACCATGGCAAATGTTTTGGTAGCAAAGACACTGACAAAGAATTTGAAAGTAAGACAATAAGAGGATTTTGAAGGAAATGACTCGCATCTCAGATATCATAAAGCTGTTTTTTTTTTAAACTCTCAGTATGTGTCTTGTTATGTTGTGCGATTTTCCTCAGCAAACCACACCGTGCAGCCAGGATTTGGCCGACGGGGGACGTGATTTCAAACGCGACACTTAAATTCAACGTCCAGAAGCTACAATTAGTCTTAAGAAAACATTAATTTCATTGAGGGGATGCCGAGTAATTGTCTCAGCGGGTCTGACTGCTGTTCCTGCACCCCGACACCGCTCTCGCTTTCACTTCCACATCACAGCTGGTGTCTGTTTCACACCTGTCTGAGCAATTAAAGCGTGCACACATCGGAAAAAAAAGATGTAGCGCTGACTTCTGTTGTTTTTATATAAGGCTAATTATAATTAGTAGACGCTAACCTTGTCCGCTGAGCAAGGACGGATTGTCCTGTGAAGCTGGGCTTCGTCTCCCCACACACACTGTTAAAAATAGAGATTAATTTAGACTTTTTCATCATTAATTTGGACTTTTCCATAATTGCGGCTTTATACTTTGTAATTATACCTGAGAAACTCTGAATTAGGACTGTAGCATTTTTTATTATTATTCTAAATATTGTTTGGCAGGTTTTAAAGGGGGCCTATTATGCTACATTCACTTTTATATGGTGTTTAAACACAGTTGTGTGGCAGAAGTCTGTGAATATAAGCAGCTTCTGATGGTAAAAACATATTAATTGTATTTCTTTATAATCACACTTGATTAAAACAGTCTGCAGAAACACTTTGATTGACATTCTCCCTTTGTATGTGTCATCAGAGGTGAAAAGCCCCACCCATAAGTGATCATTATCTCCCTCATTAGCATAGCATGTTACCTTTTTTTTTATCTGATACATAGGCATTTGTAGCTCCGCCCTCTTTTGAAAAGAGCACAATCTCATTTGAATTTAAAGCGACAGTCAAATTACACAATAAGGATCAAAGTCTAAAAAAGACAGTTTCAAAGAGTTATAAATCATTGTTTGTGTGGTATTTTGAGCTGAAACTCAAAAAATTGATAACTTTTGATCATTAATTTGGACATACAGAGGGGAAAAAAAAATATTTGAACCCCAGCTGATTTTGTAAGTTTGCCCACTAACAAAGAAATGATCAGTCTATCATTTCAGTGGTAGGTTTATTTGAACAGTGAGAGACTCAACAATAACAAAAAAATCCAGAAAAATGTGTTTTAAAAAAAGTTAGAAATTAATTTGCATTTCTATGAATGAAATAAGTATTTGATCCCCTATCCGTCAGCAAGATCTCTGGCTTCCAGGTGGATCTTATACAGGTAACGAGCTGACATTGGCAGCCCTCTCAGCTCGTTACCTTTATAAATGAGACCTGTCCACAGAAGCAATAAAAATCAATCCAGATTCCAAACGCTTCACCATGGCCAAGACCAAAGAGCTTTCCAAGGATCTCAGGGATAAGATTGTGAACCTACACAAGGCTGGAATGGGCTACAAGACCATCGCCAACAGTTGGTGCAATTATTTGCAAATGGAAGAAATATAAATTAACTGCCAATCTCCCTCGGTCTGGAGCTCCATGCAAGATCTCACCTCGTGGAGTTTCAATGATAATGAGAACGGTGAGGGATCAGCCCAGAACTACTCGGGAGGAACTTGTCAATGATCTCAAGGCAGCTGGGACCAGTCACCAAAAAAACTGTTGGTAACGCGCTACGCTGTGAAGGACTGAAATCCTGCTGTGCCCGCATGGTCCCCCTGCTCAAGAAAGCCCATCTAAAAGCCCGTTTGAAGTTTGCCACTGAACATCTGACTGATTCAGAGGAGGACTGGGTGAAAGTGTTGTGGTCAGATGAGACCAAAATCCAGCTCTTTGGCATCAACTCAACTCGCCGTGTTTGGAGGAGGAGAAACCTCCTATGACTCCAAAAACACCATCCCCACCGTCAAATATGGAGGTGGAAACATTATGGTTTGGGGGTGTTTTTCTACCAAGGGGACAGGACAATTGCACCGCATCAAAGGGATATAGATAGACATAGATAAACATTTACTGATGCCTTATAAAATATTATAGTATATCCATACACCCCTGTACCATTAAAAGGAATTTAAATGAATTTACCCAGGGAGTACACAAATTGACAATGCTAGCAAGAAGCTGAGGCATAGCAAGATGTCTATCTATCTTGTGAAACATCAATTCATTCATTTTTCTTCGGCTTATTCTCGTATTTATCAAGGGTCACCACAGTGGAATGAACCGCCAACTATTCCAGCATATGTTTTACGCAGCGAATTCCCTTCCAGTCGCTATCCATTACTGGGAAACGCCTATACACCCTCACATACTCACAAACACTCATACACTACAGCCAATTAAGCTTATTCAATTCACCCAGCGCTTGAACAGCGGGGGAAACCGGAGCACCCAGAGTAAGCCCACGCCAACACGGGGAGAACAAGCAAACTGCACACAGAAATGCCAACTGACCCAGCTGGGACTTCGACCTTCTTGCTGTGACAGTGCTAACCACTGAGCCACCGTGCCACCCCAGAAAGGTCAATTATGTAAACAAATTGAAACATATGTACTGTTCTAATTGGTTAAGTAATGAGTTCTCTCATTAACTGTCTGAAGATCTCTCACGCATTCATTTATTTCACGACTCAAACGGAGATCAAGAGCTCATTCATTTGAAAAGGATTTTTATCCTTAGAAAACTTGAGAAAGTTGCTCACCTCTGATAAGCGGCTGATTTCTCATTAAAGCTGAAAGTCCCTTTTTATGATACCTGTGAGTTTGACAGAGGAAAAAGCAGCTTGTGAGAATGTGAGCTTGTATATCTCTCATATAATGACTGGATGAGAAGATCCAGAGCTCACGTTTTTCCATTAATCATTACATACAGTTGTAAAGTCATTATTAGCCCTCCTGTTTATTTTTCCCCAAATTCTGTTTAACGAAGAGCAGAGTTTTTTGGTCACACTTTATTTTGATGACCCGTCTGTTGAATTTAAGTTGCATTGTAACTAATTCTCATTAGATTATAAGTAGACTGTTAGGTTGGGGTTAGTGTTGGTGTAAGTTGATATGCAGTTGCAAAGTTTCTTATAGTCAGTTAAATGTCTGTTGAATGTCAGTATTAACAGATATTAAGCAGACAGTCTAATAATATTTAAAAGGACCATCAAAATAAAGAGTTACCATTTTTTTAACACGTTTCTGAACATAATAGTTTTTATAACTATAATAGGTTTCTAATAACTAATTTCTTTTATCTTTGCCATGATGACAGCACATAATATTTGACTAGATATTTTTCGAGATGTTAGTATTAAGCTTAATGTGACATTTAAAGAGTCATGAAACCTCCTTCTTTCAGTTCAAGTCTACCTCAGAAAATTTTTAAATAATGGTCCGAGACGAGTGTGGAGGGTGAAGTCTAGATCGGAAATGTGGCTAGCCGGAAGTGCGATACGCCACGATTAAAGCTGACAGGTGCTTATGCTGTCTTAACTGATGCTCAATACATACAAATCTGTAAAATCTCAAAAAAGTACAGCAGAATGTCTTTAACTGTTACCCAGCACTCACTTTTAGGGATTTACACCTACCTAACTTTAAATAGTAACAGTTCCTGACTCCAGTAAGCTACAAACACAAACTAGGTATTATTGTAAATAAGACACTTTGGGCTTTCCTGTATTAAAAGGGGAAATGTCATGCTCAAAAACATAAAAAGTTATACATTATGAAATCATGAGGAAAAAAATTGTATTGTGTTTAATATTAGTTTTTCCATATAAAAACACAGGAAAACATTAATGTAATGTCCTAGAAAAAATATGACATGAAAGCCAAGTGTTTCATGAGTTTATAATTTAAATTTGATTAAGATAACATGCGAAATGAAATTTCTGTAAAACGTTTTCTATATCGGTGTCCTTCTTTACCCCAACGACAGAGGCATTTTCTGAAAACTGACCATCCCAAACTAAAACATAAACAGTTGCTGAATGATTTGGTCTACATCAGAGATGCCCAAAGTAGGGCCTGTGGGCCAAAGTTGGCCCATTGTAACCTTTGATTTGGCTCACCGTCCCATTTGAGAAGTGAATGAGAATGATGGAGAGGGTTGGAGTGAATGCCTTTAACAAAGAGATCGTCATTTCTAATATGAAGTAACAGTTTTTTGTTTGTTTTATTGCTTTTTATTGATTGTATTTAGAGCAAACTGAAATGAAATGTTGTAAATGAATCTTATTTTATTTTGAGAAGTAAATGAGTTCATTACAAAATGTAAAAAATACTATATTAGTTAATATAAGACAGTGTTTTCTAGTCATTGTTAAACATGATTAAATCAATTAGGAATTTACCCATGGTAAATATTTACCTTCAGGCCCCTAGCCTCAATCAAGTATGGTGTTTGGCCCTTCATAAGAAACCGCTTGGGCACCCCTGGCCTACATTCACAGTTCATGTATCTTTGGAAAGAAGACACTCTGGGCTTTATTATCCATCCTCTAGAGCAGGGATCACCAAACTTGTTCCTGGAGGTCCGGTGTCCTGCAGATTTTAGCTCCAACCCTAATCAAACACACCTGAACAAGCTAATCAAGCTCTCACTAGGTGTACTTGAAACATCCAGGCAGGTGTTTTGGGCAAGTTGGAGCTAAACCCTGCAGGACACCGGACCTCCAGGACCGAGATTGGTGATGCCTGCTCTAGAGTTTATAATGCTCAAAATGAAAAAAAGTTAATCAATGCTTAAGAAATGTACAAAAAAATGCACAGCACTAAATATTTTACTATTTCATAAACAAATATATGACATTAGTCTGAAGCAACACAGAAAAGTAATAGGTCAAAGCTACACATCCCCTGAGTACTTGTTTTGAATTTGATGCCAATATTATGCAAAATTAAATTTGTTGAATTATTTTTCAGAGACAATGTCTTGTGATTTTACCCCGCTCCTTGTTTGGGGAGAAGCAGTCTAATCACCACACATGTACTGAGATTTCTAACAACTATTTTAGCCTTTTCACATACCACTTATTTTTAATAGTAAAATAATAGGCAGATAAATATAGTTGCTCTCTCAAAAAGCACTTGAACATCTTTTCGTACGGGTTTACTGCTGGCTGGTGTTTGAAATCCACTTCACAGCAGAGATTCGGCTACATGACAAAAATACAGAATTAGAATTCTATTGTAAACAATTGTATTTCCCCCTTGAGGTTAAAGCCGAATCCATTAAGATAAATACCAGAACGCAAAACACAAATTTCTGACATTTTTTCTGAAACAGGATCCGACAAATTAAGCACTGCCTGCCCCTAAACCCAACCGTCATCGGGGGACGAGCAAATTCTACTCAATTGTTCAAATAAGATGGTATATATAAGAATTAACTACTAAATCAAACGATTACAAATTGCCGTGAGATTGTGTTGAATTTTAATGCTAATCGGGTTTTAACAGTTTTTTATTTATTTATGCAGTTTAACTGCATATATTTAGTTGGCTTGATTGATACCTAGAGTTGAGATGACTAGAAAAGTTCATTTGATATAACTAAAAAGATTTTTTTTACAGTATGTCTGGATGATTTTTTTTTAGGAAAAGAGTATCAGACTATTTCACCTGTTTCCGAGAAGTTGCATTTGAAAATGAATCTAAACGTCTGATTTAATTGAATAAGTGGAGCTCGCTGTTTGTTTGGGTGTCTAGTCGATTTTCTGGTCCTTGCAGAAGCAATAATCATTATTATTATTATATCTCCACCTGAGCAACTTTTCCCACATACGATGTTGTAGCTATGGCGTTTTGGCAAAACTATGGTTACCATGGTAATACTTTCTACCAGTACTGTACAGTAAGAATATAAACAGAATGGAGGAAGAGAGAATGAAAGTGAGAGGAACAGAAAAAAGGACAGAAAACAACAACATGTGAAGTATGCAATAAGTGTGGGCGAACGCGATTCATCATCTTTAAAGCCTACAAGATCTATTTTTTCCACATCGATGACAGCAAATGTGTTTGGGAGGAGTGTCTAAGCCCCATCTGTCTTTATCATAACAAGACCACAATAAATCAAAGCACTGACCAAGAAGGGGCGAGAGAGAAAGAGACGCAGATATGTGGTTTGATTAAAGTGTAATTAAAAGCATCAAATCAATGTGATTTAAGGAGTTTGTGAATGATGAGTCACGCTACAAATTTATACAGCTCGAAATGATCAACGTGATCAGATCCAAGACTATTTTTCCTCTCTGAAATCTTAACTTTGAAGAGCCCCTATTATGGGTTTTTGAAAATGACCTTCCATGCAGAGTGTAACGCAGCTCTAAGTGAAGTAAAATATCCAGCTAAGGGGCTAATAATTCTAACTTCCACTGTACATTGTGCAGGCCTATTACAGAGTTTGACTTCAAACGACACACAATTGCGCAATGCCAACCATATTGTGCTTCTCTCTTCATGAGGAAAAAAGCCGAAAACCAAAGAGTCCAGCGTAAATGCTCTGGTAAGCTGAAGTGATCTTCTGAGGGCTCCCGCTGTCACCTCAATGACAAGAGCAGCAATTCCCAGAACGGCGAATTAGGAGATCATCATCTCTCTCTGAAATTCTCCAGCTCAGTGGGCAGTCGGCAGTGGCGCGTGAGGGGGTGTCGCTCCTTAATTACACTGATAATAGGACTGTTTTTTTTTTTCACTCAGATCGTGCCCCTTCTTTCAGATAAATCCCTGGACTTTTGAATCAGAGCCGGAGCATGGCAGCGCTCCAGAACTCAGAAATCCCACTCACACCTTCAGGCTTCATCGGCTTTCCTGATAACGCACCGATTTACTTCCGTTTCTTATCTAGATTCTCAAATGGTAACATTGGCCATGCAAAACACCCCAAGATTGTCGCTAGGGCATATCTATGCAGTTGCTACGGTGGATGGTTACATATATTGCTGTTGACTAGTTGTACCAGTAAACTCATTTGCCTTCGGCTTAGTCTCAATTCTCAGAGGGCACCGCAGTAGAATGAACCGCCAACTATTCAAGCATATGTTTTACGCAGCGGATGCCCTTCCAGCTGCAAGCCAGCATTAGGAAACACCCATACACACTCATTCACACACATACACTATGGTTTATTTATACAATTTAGTTCATTTAGGTACAATTTAGTTGATTCTATAATAAAAACTCACTAAAATCAAATCGTTAAGTGGTCCAGTGAGCTGACCGGGGTGTCACTAGCCAGTCTAGAGGCTGTGTACACCAGGCAGCTAAAGCGAAAAACTCAACTTTAATCGACACTGCTCATTCCCTGCACTCAAAGTTCCAGCTCCTTCCTTCTGGTCGCAGGTTTGTAGTAGGCTGTAGAACGAAACAATACAAAAATAGTTTCATACCAGCAGCCAGTAGACATTTAAAAAGGTATAGACTAAAGCAGAGTGATTTGTATATTTTAGATTGTTTTAAACATTCATTGGGGGGGGGGGGGGGTAGACGGCACGGCACATGAAGTGATTATTTGTTTATTTTTTTATGTCTTTACGTTCATTTGTTGTTGTTGTTATCATGCGAGCTGTTTTTGTATGGCACTGTTATGAGATGAGGACTCTGGACTGCAAACCAAATCTACCTTCGGGTATAAATAAAGTAACCTAACCTCGTTCTCTTCACTTATACCATGGTCTGTTGAAAGTCTTGATTCTGATTGGCTGGAGGGTGTGCTATATTTCGTTGAAACGCACAGGTAGTTTCAGTCAGTTTTGATCACAGCTCAAAATAAATGCGCTTTTCCCAAACGTTTACAGTTACTATAGCAACTCGCATGTGCTGATGAAACTGATGAGGGCTATTAATGGCGGAGGGGAAATCCGTAAAATTAGGAAAATACTCATAAACTATGCCACAAAATCAAGTTAAGAGTTTTACAAGCGAGAATGTAGTTAAAGTCAAATCGGCAGTTTGTGTGTAGGAAAAGTGCGTTTTTAAAAATGTTGGAAGCTCCAGGCGGTCAGCGGCAACTCTGCCAACGGCTTACCCCGAAGGAAGCTGTATGTCGGCCAGAGAATCTCAGATTCTACGCCACTGGATCTAATCACTTGCATCTCTGTTGTTAAAACGGGATATATAATTAATCTTTGGTGTATCTAACGGTCAGTCTTTGGACATTTGAACCTATTATTTTTTTCTCAGGTGTATTTTTTGGCAGATCACAAAGATAAGTTTCATAATTAATCTATGAGTGTAAATAATGTAATATTACACTGATCCTGCGTGTTTGGCTGATTGCTTTTGTTTTAAAGAAGATAAATAAAGCAGAATGTTCTCCTACCTGTCCTGATATGTTCTTTCATTATGCAAAATGTACCTATATTTAACAGCAGAGATTTCTGAAATAGACTTTGGCTGCTTCAAAGACTCTAGAAAACACTTGAAAATGTGTATTTAATTGATATGGTACCTTTAATAAGATTTATATGTTTATTATGAAATATAAATCGCGGAAATTCTGATATACTGCAGGTATGCCAGCTTTCGCAGTATTAAAGGAAATGTAAAGGGAAAAAAGCTATTAAACAGATCCTCCCTCGTCAGAGAAGTGGTAGAAAGACGTGGTAGAAAATGTGTGACTGGGAATGTCTTATTTGTTCACCTGTGATCAGACTGATGAAATCGCATCCTAATAATATTAGCAGGTATAAACAGCACGCACATGCTCTATCTGTCTGCCTGCCTGTCACAGCTGATTCAGCGGAGGGACTAGAAAATCTAACATGTAAAAAACTGACAAAAATAAATAAATAAATAAAAAAATTAATCGGGCAAATATTGCTCTGCAAACAGCAAAACTATTTTAAACTTAGGCCTACCTTGGCAAATGACCATGGAATGAGCGGGATAATCAACAGCTTGCTGTGCGTTTAAGGATTTTAATGCACTTCGCGCAGGCGTCCTTTGCCTCCACGTCATGCATTAAAATCCTTTAACGCACGGCAAGCCGTTGATTATCCCTTACATATATTGCGGAAATACAAAAATTGAGTTCAAATCTTTATTCTGAAAACAATCGAATAATGATAAAATGACATTAATGCACCCAAGTTTTCAATTCCCCATCTGTTTAGTATTTATTGTACAGTAATCGACTATGCATGAGTGTCAGTATCACATACTGTAATGTCATAATAACTACGCTCAGCAGATCTCATCATGTGCTGAAGCTCTCCTCCATAAGAGCATCTCTCCATCGCAGTAAGCTGAGGATAGTGAGCAGCGACACAATGAGAAAAGAGCTTCCAATGACAGACAGTTTCTCCAATTATTCCACCGAGCCGAATGAGCAGTGAATATGTGGAGGGGTGTGAGGTTAGTTTTAGAGTTCTGACGTTAATCAGCAGCTCTGCATCTGATGGTGACACTGCGTTCATGGCTGATTTGAGTCCACTGGCTAGGTCTATACAGTATTCCAAATTTATAGATGGATGTAATATACCTGACAAAAGTCTTGTTGTCGATCCCAGTTGTAAGAGGAACAGATAATAACTTGACTTCGAGTTGATCATTTGGAAAAGTGGCAGAAGGTAGATTTTTCCAATGAATCATCTGTTGAACTGCATCACAATTATCACAAATACTGCAGAAGATCTACTGAAACCCACATGTAGCCAAGATTCTCACAGAAATCAGTCAAGAAAAATCATGGTTTGGGGTTACATTCAGTGTGGGGGCGTGCGAGAGATCTGCAGAGTGGATGGCAACATCAACAGCCTGAGGTATCAAGACATTTGTGCTGCCCATTACATTACAAACCACATGAGAGAGCAAATTCTTCAGCAGGATAGCGCTCCTTCTCATACTTCAGCCTCCACATCAAAGCTCCTGAAAGCAAAGAAGGTGAAGGTGCTCCAGGATTGGCCAGCCCAGTCACCAGCATGAACATTATTGAGCATGTCTGGGGTAAGATTAAGGAGGAGGCGTTGAAGATGAATCCAAAGGATCTTGATGAACTCTGGGAGTCCTGAAGAACGCTTTCTTTGCCATTCCAGATGACTTTATTAATAAGTTATTTGAGTCATTGCAGAGATGTATGGATGCAGTCCTCTAAGCTCATGGGAGTCATGACACAATATTCATTCTGTTTCCACTGCACCATGACTTTGTATTCTACACTGTACATTATTTCTGTTGAGTGACAAGACTATTGTCTAAGCAAAGTCAGACCTTACTGTCCTAATTAAATCATTCAAAATCAGTGCACGATCATATTTTATATAGGTAATCTAGAGTCAAACAAGTTATTATTTGTTTTTTCTGAAACTTGGGTAGACGACAAGACTTTTGTCAGGTAGTGTAAGTGTCATGAACATGTGTGAGCGCAAACGGGGACCTAAGTCGAGTAGTTTGAATCTAAACGAACGAAACTAAAAATCACAGATTTACCCATTTACTGGTAGAGAATAGTGCATTACTTGTCTAGATAAAACACTAAAACAGTTTCAAGAGTTCACACTCAGATATTGCTTGATAATAATAGCAGGTTTGGCATGCTGTCCCGGGAGAGAACCTTGAGCTCAGAGATAATTGAGCCCGGGGCTCCTGCCTGGTCAATGAGCATGTGAGGGGGTACGAAATCAGGAAGTTCTCGAGAGCTCCCCCTAAAGGAGGAAAAAGGGGGAGATGGGGTGGATGGGGGGATTCTTTCTAAAAAAACGAAGGTGAGGGAGTAATGCTAGTTGGGCTATTTATAGTGAGTTTGGAATGATCTGATTGGCTTACTAATGATTACAGATGAGAGACCAGCTGTGATCAGTCATATCACATGCTCCTCTCGAAATTAGTTTGTGAAACTTCACTTAAGGTTTACTTTTGATAAAAATTGTACAATTTTAGAAGGATTGACATTTAAAAATATTTCATTTAAAGTCTCTCCAGATAAAAATTGTTGTCTGACAACATTAAAAATAAGGCATTCCACAATAAATATGTTTAACAGTTTGGTTTCCGCGACAATATTGCCATTTTGCGGGTTCTTCGCCTTTATTTTAACTTAGGCAATGAGCAACAAGACATTATAAGCGGAAAGCTGCACTTTAATTTTGAATGGAGACACCCACAGACATCATTACCAGATATAAATCAGAGGTAAGACTTTCGCATACAGAGCCGATGGCTAGAATTATGCATTATAGGCTTTACATTATAGAGAAAAATAACAGATAAACCAAGACTGCAGTTCGAATAAACAGATAAACAGCTCTCGTTAATAGTTAACATGCTTTCACTTTCGTATTTGACATGAAACTCACATTTACAAGTAAACGATCACCATCTTGCCCTACTCATAATTCTCTCTTCATATAGCCATACGCCCATTACATATCCATAATGCAGTGTGATATACCCGGGCTCGGATCGTTTTGCCTTTTCATTAGAATAGATTCGCTCCAGAGTTCGTTTCAATCGAACCAAGACCACCTCATTCAGGCAATCTCGGACCGATTGCTTTGGTGCGGATCCGAGCGCGATTGCTGGATTCACATATGCCAAACGAACCGGGGAAACGAGACAGGTTCCGAAACAAAAGTCTAGGTGTGAAAGCACCCTAAAGAGCAAAGGTTGCCAATCGCCATGCTAGGGGTAGATCTCTATTAAAAAGATGTCACAGTGTTCCTGGTGAGGAGTTTCTGTGGCTTCCTAATTGCACCCAAACCAGCAAACATTAAAGCCTGTGTGTTTCGATCAGTCAGGCCCAGTATATGAGCAGACAGAGCTGGGCTGCCCTCCTCATACTCTGCTCTCTCTTTTCCCTTCAATCTGCATTTGATTCTCAGGACGGTCCTCTGATCTCCATGTGCACCTGCCCTCTGTCTTTCTTTCTGATGTGCAGATGTTTCATGGTTCTGCTTCTCGGTTGCGAGACGTGCCGCGGCTGGTCAAGCTGCCTGAAACGGAGCGTAATTGACACTTTTCTGCCTGTTCTGAATTCAATTAGCAGCAGAAAAGCAAAGCCAGTATTACTGAATATGTGCACGACACACCTGGCAGTTCTCATGAATAAAGACCACTGGAGGTGATTTTTTATTATGACAATTATGATCATTCCTTTGACTAATAATCTTACATTTACGAGCAATGTTTAAAGGGGTGGTCTACTACGTTATCATATTTTAAACTTTAGTTGATGTGTAATGTAGCTGTGTGAACATAAACAACATCTCTGATTGTAAGACGCTTAAAGTTCATTGCAAAGGGAGACATTGGCTATTATAGAGTTAGCCTAGCAAAGCTTTCAGCGAATGAAGCGAACTACAAAAAAATACATCTGGGTTAATGATGTCATAAACCCTTCAGGTTACGCACATACACCCTGCGCAGTGTAGGGGTGTGGCCAGAGACACTGTAATGTTTTAACAGATGTGATGTGGAGATGATCTGCGAATCACAGCATATTATGTTAGCTGACCAATCAGAGCCTCGAGGATGGAGGTCTTTCAGAGGAACTAGGAAATGTGACTGGTTTTGCTGAGTAGCTGTATGTAATCAAATTAAGATGAAGATGGAGAAGAAGACAACAGACAACGACAATGAAGATGAAGACAAAGACAACGAAGACAAAGACAATGAAAATAAAGAAGACAACAAAGACACTGACAATGAAGATGAAGAAGACGACAGACAACGACAATGAAGAAGATAAAGAAGACAAAGTCAATGACGAAGATGATGAAGACAACAAAGACAACGACAATGAAGATGAAGACAAGACCACGACAATGAAAATGAAGACAACAAAGAAAACGACAATGAAGACAAAGACATTGTCAATGAAGATGGAGAAGACAACAGACAACGAAGATGAAGACAACAAAGAAGAAAACGACAATGAAGATGAAGACAA
>CAIGQQ010032929.1:2957458-2968888 GCA_903798035.1 Danio albolineatus
TAATAATAATAATAATAATAATAATAATAATAATAATAATAATAATAATAATTAACAAATAAAATACAATTTTTATTACAAATACATTTATATATAATAATATACAGTATATAAAATTTTAAATATTACTTTATTAATCTGGGGTCACCACAACGTAATGAACCGCCAACATATGTTTTACGCAGCGGATGCCCTTCCAGCTGCAACCCATCACTGGGAAACATCCACACACACTTATTCACACTCATACACTACTGACAATTTAACCTACCCAATTCACCTATACCACATGACTTTGGACTGTGGGGGAAACCGGAGCACCCGGAGGAAACCCATGCAAACATGGGGAGAACATGCAAGCTCCACACAGAAATGCCAACTGACCCAGCTGAGACTCAAAGCAGAGACCTTCTTGCTGTGAGGCGATTGTGCTACCCACTGTGCCACCACGACACCCCTATATAATAATAATAATAATAATGATAATATAAATATAACCGATGAAAGCCATGATTGCATCAACCCATCCTTTCGAAATATTATAAAAATATCCTTTAAGAAACAAAATGAAAGAAGAATGAAAGATGAATCCGTCCACCCATCCATTAATCCTAATGAAATAAAAAGTAAATAAAAATGGTAACATTTACAACATTTAAGCTGCATTAGTTAATGCGTTTACCAATGAACAACACTTGTACAACATTTATTAATCATAATTTAACATTTACTAATGCATTAATAACATCTAAGTCCATGCTAGTTAACATTAGTTAATGCACCGTGAGTTGCATGAACTAACAATGAACTACTGTATTTTCATTAACTAACATTCACTAACATGTACACTGTAGTAAATGTATTGATCATTGTTTGTTCATGTTAGTAAATGCATTAATTAACATTAACTGATGAACCTTATTGTAAAGTGTGACCAAAAATGTTTTAAGACATAAGATTAATCTTTTTCAAATTTATCCAAAGAGACTATCCTTGACCAGGTCACATGAAAATAAATAAATAAATAAATAAATAAATAAATACTCTATATATTCTCCAAACTTTTTAACTCTTCATCAACTCTACGTTGTAAGGATATTTAAACAAAACACACATTATAATAGTAACAAAAGGTCACAAACTCTAATGTATGGAGAGGATTTAAGTGGAAAATCATTACAAGATATTTCCGTACTCCACAAACTGTAGCAAAGATAAGAATAGGCTCATCTAACAGATGCTGGAGAGAATGTGGTGATCATTTAGGGAACCACTCTCATATCTTTTGGTATTGCCCAAAACTGCAGCAATTCTGGAATGATATCTATAAGGTACTTGGAGACATATTTTGCATTGATATTCCCTTTGATCCAACTGTGGCAGTCCTAGGTATGGTGCCTGAGAGCATGGGGGAAAGTAGAAGTATTTATTTATTGCAAATACTTCTCTCTGTTGCACTAAAATGTATTGCGTCTAACTGGCTCAGATCAGACCCACCTACGTATGAACAATGGATAAAAAAAACTAGAGAAATTTATGAAATGGAAAGAATAACTTATTGCCTTAGACTCCAGATGAATATATTTGAAGCAAGATGGAACCCAATTCTAACAATTATACATGACTAACTTTAAACATAAAAAGTAGATTTAATTAACAGCTACATTACATACAGGATAAGTATACATCTCCCAATTGCCCATCCCCACGCCCTCCTCCTTTTTAAAATTTAATTTTTTTTATTTATTTTCATTGTATAATTTATTTGTATTTAATTAATTTATTTATTAAGTTATGTATATTTTTATATACATAACTTCAACACAATATATCAAGAGTTTCATTGCAAAACGAGATATCCATTTTGAGAAATGTTGGTTATTTGACATTGTTATTGAAGACATCAACAGTCAAGTTTATTCACAATTTCTGTACGTTAAACTATTACTGGAGCTCAGTGAAGGCCAGGGACACGTATTCTTCAACTCCAGGATATTTTTTATTGAATTTTATGTCCATAAATAGTTCATAAATAAGTCAAAAAGCATGCCAAAATGCAGCATATTTATCTTAACATTGTCAAACATCTTCAATTGATTAAAATTAATAAAACTATATGGAACAGTATATACAAAGATTGATTATTAATAATAATATTCTGAGTTTGTTAGTTAGTTTTGGCCAGAACGTACACAATATAACATAACTTTTTCTCTCTTTTTTTGCTGGGGCACCAATGGCGTAAAGCAGGCTTCACTGCGGCATTTGAAGAAATCTTTTGGATCATCAGTGGGAAAATTAACAATAATTTATCAATTAATCGTAAATATTCATAATATTCAAAAACATAATGCCATAATAGACATAATGTGACTATGGTGTGTGCCAGTAATCCAGGGCAGTCCCTGAATGAAAAGGTTGGATTACGACATACCGGCTGAGCTGTCAGAGCAAACTAACTGCAGGATGTTTATCGTTTCAACCATCCTTAAACAGCTTCGGACTAATTGTGATTAGTTATAATATAGATAAGTAAGATTAAGTTAGTTAAATAAACAACTTGTAGCTCGTTACAGAAAGAGTGGAGGCTCCTAAACACGGCTGCTGAAAACCAAACCTGATCTGAGTCGGCGGAGCCGCGATGGCGCAGTTTCTGTTGCACCGAGTCCGCGGACACAAGCTCACCTCGTCCTGTCATATTTAATAACTTATTTCACTGTAATAATAATAATGTTATTATTATTATTATTATTGTTATAATTACGCTAGAATGACCGTCTCCAATCCGTCATCAAAATCCATAAGGTTTGCTCGACTCTGAAGCTTTGATTCTCTGACTGACAGATGGACGTAGCCTGTGACTGACAGCTCGCCTACAGTATAAACAATTAAATGGCAAACGCTTTTAGTTAGCCAAGTGAATCCTCTTTTTAAAAACATGTTATTTGTTTTGATATTATCGTTAAATCAATGAGCAAACTCTGAGCACTTCGCCGGCGGTGACTCTCCTCCCAGGTGATGCTGAGCTTGCGCATATCTGTTCTATATATAATAGTTCTATAACTGTTATATCACATTTTGTAAAGAAACTGGTCTGGCGGATATCGCATTTTGTGAAAAAATACATTTTGTAGTAGCCTAAAATGTTCATTCTTAAATTGTGTTAATGGCTGCAATTCACACATAGATAAGGGAACATCTGAACAGTGATTTCCAATCATAAAATGGAAATGTCAAAAAATGACGTTTATCGCGTTTTGCAATGAAACTCTTCATATATTGTTTTAAAATAAAACTGCAAATGCCCCCCCCCCTTCTCCCTAATCTTTTAAGTATCCATCTGTATCCTTACTGACTATTTCTGATGTATCTCTGATTTTGTGTTATGTTCTAATAAAAAAAAAAACGGTTAAAAAAAATAATAATAATAACAAAAGGACAAAATAAACAACTCATTAAAAAGATACTATTTGAATGGAGGCTAACAATAAAAACCAAACATCCAACCACTGTTCTTTCCTCCATCTTCGCCAGCTAGCTGAACATGGTAACACGTCCGAATGCAATAAAAACAGTGTTTCTTTATCGTCAACCACAAAAGTAGTAAGATTGATGATTGATGGATAGTCAAGACGCCAGAACCAGTTAAATGGGAAAACGCCAATAACGCCCTCAGCATTACAGAAGCTCCAGCTAGCAGTCATAACTTTCATCTTTCATGCTAATAAATACACTACATTATACACCTAGATCTTATTGTTTATCTCCGGATTACTCCCAGATATGAATATATGAATCTCGCACACCCTTAGAGCGTCGCATAATTTCATATTTCAAGCTTCATTTACTTCTTATGCAAACAGAAACAATCCCGAGGCAAACACTTCATATCGTCTGCGGACTGAACGGTGGATTTTGATTCATCCACATTCGTGACACACGCTTTAGCTTTGAAAATAAACCAACCAGTCTTTTGACTATGAAATATAGACTTTTATAGGGGGCTAATAATTGAGGAGGGCTAATAATTGTGATTTCATCTGTATAAACAAACACATGGATCAGATTTTCTATATGGGAAGTTGCATTAAAGGACTGGGTTGAGAAGGAATATGCTCATTTTTCCAGCAGAAGTGTAATTCCCCGTTTCAATAATTCTCCCAGCATGTCTTCGCCACCCGAAACCATGAGCGGGGGACTGATTTGACAAGTGTGGGAACACATTCGAGACATGGGTTTTGATTATTGCCACAAAAAAAAAAAAAAAAGAAAAGAAAAAACGATGGTGGTGAAGTTGTCTGGTTGTAATGCTTATACGCCACTGCATATTTATTTTCATTATTCAGAAACCTGCATTCATTTATGCATTATCCTTGCAGCATATCAAACCTGTTTATCATATTCATCATGGTCCATGTGTACATTTAAAGGGCCATTCAAACAAATGTATTGTCTGTATTGTCTTAACTCAGGGGTTCTCAACCTTTTGCAAGCTGGGTCTCCCCAAACGCCGGTTCATTGCAGTTAGGGCCCCGCAACCCAAAACTAAAGAAAACTTTAACTGTAGACTATATTCTGACTAGTTTATTTGTTATATATATATATATATATATATTATTAATATATATTATATTATTTATATATATATATATACACACCTCATGTTTTATACGTTTGCAGCCTCTGCAACTTCCGTCCGTCATAAAAATTAATTTGGATGATTCAATTTTTGAGAGCCACCAAATGACGAATATGAAAAAACAAATACGACAGCTTCAGACTCAGTCAGGGTGCAAGGACCTTACACTTTTGAGACTTGCGCAGCTTCTCGAGGAGAAATCATACAAATGAGTGCCATTTTCTTACATCTATGAGCGCAGCACACACAAATAAACTAAACTGATATACTGCAGTTACATTTCAAAATGTAGTGTTTTTATATTAATAACATTTGAATACAGTTCAGCAACATACATCACACGACCTGACGACCAAGAGAGCTGACAACTGACCATCACTTAATTGACCATCACCTCACAATTGAAAATGTGACACTAATTTCATACAGGCACAGCCTAATGAAAATCAAGGACTTTTGAGCACTTTTTCCAGCACCTGTTTTTATTTTCAAGACCGACACACAACGTATTGAACACCTGAAATGTATTCTCAGCAACCCAAAAAAACATTGCATATTAACTATCTATTTATTTATAAAAGAAAAAACATTGATAAAATATAGCATTTATTTAATAATACTTTAATAATATAATAAACCAACACTGACATGCAATGTATTGAACACCTGAAATGCCTTCTCAGCAATTTATAAAAATACTGCATAGGAATTATCTACCCATTGATACAAATAAAAGCCATTAATAATAATAATAATAATTATATTATAATAATTAATTAAGCACATATTAATAATAAAATAAACCTGCACTAAATGTTCTTGGGATTTTTTTTATTAGTTGATGTTCTCTCAGAGATGGAAAGAGAACAGAATATTTGTACTTTTAAAAACTACTCTGAGTACAAGTTAGTTACTTTTGAAAAAAATATATCAGATTTTCATTATGCCCCTTTTTAAGCGTAAAATTATTTAAATGGTTTAATTGCTTAAATCACAAGGATACATATAGGATTTTGCACTAACAAAGTATGGTCGATTTTTCCTTTCATGACAATTAGTCTTATTAATAGCACTGGCAAAACTACCACATGCTTTTAAGGCCATAGAGACACTTTTTGCCCATTTTTAAACAATATTTTCAAGGTTTGAAAGAATTAAAGTATATGATGAAACGATTTAAACTTAGCCTTTTATTTACATATTTTACACTATTTTTCATATTTGCTCATTGTTGTCTTTACAATATTTTATTTTACGCTTGATGTTATGCTGAAATAATTTTACTGTCAGTAATAAAATAATAAAACAAATGACTTCGTTTCACTTGAGGTATTTGAAATATGACAACAATATATTTCTCAAAGCAGTATTTTAAGACCCTTATTGTTCATTCATTCATTTTCTTTTCGGCTTAGTCCCTTTATCAATCCGGGGTCGCCACAGCGGAATGAACCGCCAACTTATCCAGCATTTGTTTTATGCAGAGGATGCACTTCCAGCCACAACCCATCTCTGGGAAACACATCCATACATTCTCATTCACACACATACACTATGGACAATTTAGCTTACCCAATTCACCTGTACCGCATGTCTTTGGACTGTGGGGGAAACCGGAGCACCCGGAGGAAACCCACGCAACCACGGGGAGAACATGCAAACTCCACACAGAAACGCCAACTGGCCCAGCCGGGGATCGAACCAGCGACCTTCTTGCTGTGAGGCGAACGTGCTAACCACTCGGCCACCGTGGCGCCCACCCTTATTGTTTATTTTGATAAATGTAACAACAGATTGTTTGACCTGTAATGCACAATTTAGTGATGCTTGAAGACAGATCAGGATACAGCTATTATGTATTGTAAATCACACAAATACCTCGTTCCAAAATATTTCTAGCATAATTCATTTGTCGTAAAGAAATAAAGTTCCACCTTTGCTAAAAGCTCTGGTAGGCTAAGTTTCACTTCATAATACAGCCAGATAAGAAGTCTGTTAGCATTGTCATCGGTCACACATCGATCTAATTCTGAATACTTGATAGTTTTTGACAAAATTTAGTCAAGGAGCAAAGAATCTACTTTAATAGCGAAGAGATGGCGATTGTACACAGTCTGAGCAAACACCCATATGCTCTTGCACTATGGCCAATGTAGTTTTAGGCAATTAACCGCATGTCTTTGAACTGTAGGGGAAACCAACGCCAACACTGAGAACATTCTCCACACAGAAATGCCAACTGTCCAAGCCCGGACTCGAACCAGTGACCTTCTTTGCTGTGAGGCAACAGTTCCAACCACTGACCCACCTAGCTGTGCATTATTTTATAATAATTCAACAGCCGCTCATCGATTTTTAATTCCTTACATGCAGGGGCATTTTGTTAACCTGTTTCAGTCTGCAGTGTGCCAGTCTGCTCTTTAAGTCTGCAGCAGTGGTGTGTGTTGCTGAAATCTCGCAAACACATTGTATGGTTTCTTTTCCAGCCGCTTCACAGAGATTTGCTGGAAGCGCCTCTTTGCTGATAAAGTCCTCCTGCTGTTTTTTTTCTAATGCAGCACATTACAAAGCTCTATTGAGTTGCTACAGCCAGCGAGCAAACAGACATAAATACACACAAATAGACACATAATCAGTAGCGCAGAGCTGATTTAACAGCACAGAAGAGAACAGCTGGAGAGTAAAGTGACACGCGTTACTTTAGTTATCGTTTTAGCTTACGTGATGATTTATAAATTTGTTAAAAGGAAATATACACTCACCGGCCACTTTATTAGGTAATCGGCCACTTTATTAAGCCAATCACAAGGCAGCAACTTAATAAATTTAGGCATGTAGACATGGTCAAGACGATCTGCTGCAGTTCAAACAGAGCATCAGAATGGGGAAGAAAGGTGATTTAACCCCTTCAGACCCTGTGTCCATTTTAATGGCCATCACGTCAGCCCATGTTTTTTGGGGTTCCTGAGAATTTCATCTTATTTAAAGCCTGCAGTCCATGAGCGTGGACGACTGTCATCTGTAAGCCACATTTACAATGTTTTTATTCAGATTTATTGATATGTTTGCCAATATTTCATAGATCGCATGTAAAAAAAAAAAAGAGGGATTGCGCTTACTAATTAAAAGTTTAAAATCTTTTGTAACGTCGCAAGCTTTAGATCAGGATTTTTTCAATTATGTCTGTCCATTAGGATGTTCAACGGAAATTAAATTCCCAGTAATGCTGATTGAACTTTATATATTATACTGTATAATATATACTATAAATATATAATCTATATACCAGCAATCATGTGTGTTGTTTTAGTGTTTTTTGTTGGTATAATCTTCAGGAAGAACAACTGTTCTGACCTGTTGTCCATTGAAATGGACAAAAGTATATATACTTGAAGGTTGTTGAATTTTTATTATTATTATTTGGTCTCATTTATAGGAGCCTCAAGAATTGTGAAAACACACTTATACATTTTTCCAAAACTTGGAACACAATTCGGGTCTGAGGGGGTTAAGTGACTTTGAACGTGGTATGGTTGTTGGTGCCAGATGGGCTGGTCTGAGTATTTCAGAAACTGCTGATCTACTGGGATTTCCACGCACAACCATCTCTGGGGTTTACAGAGAATGGTACAAAAAAGAGAGAATATCCAGTGAGTGGCAGTTCTGTGGGCACAAATGCCTTGTTAATGTCAGAGGTCAGATGAGAATGGCCAGACTGGTTCCAGCTGATAGAAAGGCAACAGTGACTCAAATAACCACTCGTTACAACCGAGGTCTGCAGAAGAGCATCTCTGAATGCACAACACGTCCAACCTTGAGGCGGATAGGCTACAGCAGCAGAAGAGCACACCGGGTGCCACTCCTGTCAGCTGAGAACAGGAAACTGAGGCTACAATTCACACAGGCTCACCAACGTTGCCTGGTCTGATGAGTCTTGATTTCTGCTGCCACATTTGGACGGTAGGGTCAGAATTTGGCATCAACAACATGAAAGTATGGATCCACCCTGCCTTGTATCAATAGTTCAGGCTGGTGGCAGTGATGACATTTTGGCCTTATTAGTACCAATTGAGCATCGCGTCAAAGCCTCAAGCTACCTGAGCATTGTTGCTGACCATGTCCATCCCTTTATGACCACAGTGTATCCATCTTCTGATGGCTACTTCCGTCAGGATAACGCATGTCAAAGCACGAATCATCTTAGACTGGTTTTGAACATGACAATGAGTTCACTGTAATCAAATGGCCTCCACAGTCACCAGATCTCAATCCAATAGAGCACCTTTGGGATGTGGTGAAACGGGAGATTCGCATCATGGATGTGCAGCCAAAAAAAATCTGCAAATATTGTCAATTTAGAGTAAAATCTTCCCAGTACCTTGTTGAATCTATGCTACGAAGGATTAAGGCAGTTCTGAAGACAAAAGGGGGTCCAACCAGGTACTAGTAAGGTGTGCCTATTAATGTGGCCGGCGAGTGTATATTCCATGCTGAACGACTACATTGAAAGTGCACATCTATTATACATGAATTTTGTTGTTGATGTGAAAAAGAAAAACAATTGCAAATACACTGAAAAAAAAATCTTTTTGCTAAACTATTGGAAACTATTTATATGGGCTTAATTTAAACACGTTAAATGTAGCAATATTCAACTTGGTTCATTTTCAACAATATTCATTTGGTTGTTTAAATTCAGCCCAAATAATTTCTTTGCAACAACCTTAATGTTTAGTAAATCCAATGAATATTTTTTTTTCAGTGTAGACTCCTTAAATTAAAAAACACAGCATTTAAAGGAATAATAATATTAATAATATTAATGATAGTAGTACTGTAGATACTTCAAGAAAATTGTTCAGCATTTTATTTCATGAGCATACCTGTTAAGATTACTGGGGATCTAGCATTTGCATATTGCTGGAGAACTAAAAATCTGTTACTTTAATGAACAACAGATCTCATCATGCACTTCACTCACGCGCCTGACTCAGATTAGCCCCGATTACAAACACACACAGCTGAAGCTGTTCAGGACTAATCAAATTAACTATAAACACAGCATAATCTCTCTTTCACACACACTCACTTAAATTTAAATGTACATAATAAAGTGATGTTAAAGTAAAATAAATGAATATTCACTATAGTGCTCATTGATTGATTAAATAAACATATAGATACATATATATACACACACACGTACATTAATATATATATATATATATAAATATATATATAATTAATGATATAAGGTGTTAAAAGACCACTAGTTTTAAATAAAATAGAACATACAATGAAAACAAATAATACTGAGTAAAAAAAATGCAATTGTGTTTTTGCATCTGCATTACTCAGATGACACCACTTCTTCTCAACCTATGCTGAACTGTAATAAAGTGAAATAGATATAACCTAGAAGGCTAGAGCTTAAACTAAATGACTGAGCTCATTCATTAAGCACATTCAGACTACCACTGCTATATTTAGTCAGAATTATTAGCCCTCCTGTATATTCGAAGCATAACTCATTTCATAATAACGGATTTCTTTTAACTTTGCCATGATGATGGTACATCATTTTTGACTAGATATTTTTCAAGATGGGTGCCACGGTGGTGTAGTGAGTAGCACGTTTGCCTCACAGCAAGAAGGTCGCTGGTTCAAGCCTCAGCTGGGTCAGTTAGCATTTCTGTTTGGAGTTTGCATGTTCTCCCAGTGGTCGCGTGATTTCCTCAGGGTGCTCCGGTTTCCCCCACAAGTCAATAATAAGTTGGATAAGTTGGCAGTTCATTCCGCTGTGGCAACCCCAGATTAATAAAGGGACTAGGCCGAAAAGAAAACGAATGAATGAATGAATGAATTTTTCAAGATATTAGTTTTCAGCTTAAAAATGACATTTAAAGGCTTAACTAGCTTAATTAGGCAAGTCAATATATGACAATGGTTTGTTCTGTACACAATAAAAACGTGGGCTAATAATATTTAAAAAAAACAACAAAAAAAAACTGCTTTTATTTCAGCCGAAATAAAAAAAAACAGACTTTCTCCAGAAGAAAAAATATTATAGGAAATACTGTGAAAAATTCCTGAAACTGTTAAACATCATTTTAGAAATTTTTGCAAAAGAAAAAACATTCACAGGAGGGCGAATAATTCAGACTTCAACTGTACAGTATGTATATATTGCACAACCCAACACGATCTAAACATAGCATGTCTCCTGATGCATTTCATTTCCTGACCATTTCCAAGCGTTTTAGCTGGAAGGGAGTCTTACATGTTGTACTCTTCCAGTCATCGCTCATCCCTAATTTCCTGGAAAACGTTAACCATGATGGTTTAGAGCGTCTTTGGTGGTCGATTTACCAGATGTGGCTCCGGCATTTTGTTTTCCCTCCGAGCGTTAATAGCTTGATTATTCATAACTCTTGGAAAAGCAGCCTCCGCGTGCAGGAGGAGATGGGCTGTTTTGAATGCGCTCATTAAAAAAGGCTGGGAAGGTTAGTGACAGTAGCAGTAAATGGGCCGCTCGTGGGTAAAACGACATTCACACGTCTCCTAATGAGCACCACAAAACAGCCCCTAAATGATGATCTGAGCAATTCCAGTGTTCAAGCTCTGCAACGGGAAATACAGCGATATAGAGAGAGAAAGAGAGAGAGAGTTTTTTATTGATATAAATGAATAATATGATATTTATGAATGATATGATATATTGAATAATAATATGATATACTGAATAATAATATGATATATATGAATGATATGACATATTAAATAATAATATG
>CAIGQQ010032929.1:2971702-2984245 GCA_903798035.1 Danio albolineatus
AGAGAGAGAGAGAGAGAGAGAGAGAGAGAGAGAGAGAGAGAGAGAGATTTTTTTTTATTTACTTGACTTCTTACCATATTAAAAATACCACAATTAACAAAAGTACATTTTACTCAAGCCATAAAGGAATAATAATTGATGCGGTCATGCACATGTTTTGACAGCTAATACGTCGGTGATTTGATGCTTCGCAACAGTTGCAGACACGTTTACTGATGTCAAAATGTTTGACGCAAAATTAATTTCAATTCCTTACACCGATTAAGTAACTTAACATAATATAATACGATAAAGAAAAAACGCTCTGAAATGTAAAACTAAACAAATGGCTAAATACTCTTAAAGGGCCACGAAACCCTCCTGTCTCAGCAGGGTGTTTTCACACCTACAGTCTGGAAAAGCTCAGGAAAGTGGGTGTGTCCAGCTCTGTTTAGGTGGGAGTGTCAGGGGAGGGAATGAGGGAAGGTTTTGCATAAAAATGGGAGTTTCCATTTGTGCATGCGCTGATTTTCAAACAGGCAACACACAAACACAGACACAGGGGAGAAAGACAGTGACTGTTTACATGGACATCAGTCATCTAATTATTTGCCAAATTACTAATTTGTCGACTTTAACTGCAGTTTGGCACTTTCACTTTCAAGATTTCCTGCATGTCCCTCGTGACAAACGAGATATTAAATGTGAGTAACTGCTGGAGGAGTGCAGATTTAATGGAGTGTGTTAGACCGCACGGCGTATGTTAGAAGAAAAAAAAAAACCTCCGCATTTCTCAGTAACTTAGACACCCTTGGTAGGCAGCGTCACAAAACACGGCAAAAATTCTACACGACGGTAACCGTTTGATTAGGGTGTTTATATGTTTACACTCAGAGAGCAGCGTTCTCTCACTTACCACATCTGTAGAGACAGGAAAATCAACACCAACTGGACCGCGGCTGTTTTTTGAAAAGGAGACGAGCGACAAATCCGGATTTCACCATTTCTCGATGCGGAAAGCTCTTGAGTAAAAATGTTCCTTACAAACGCATTTCTGTCGCGTTCACTGTAATCCACCGTGAGTCCAGCTGCGCTCTCATAGCAGGGAAATGAAAGCAAAACTTTCGTTGGAGCACGTTTATAAACACAACACTGGTGACCTGTGTCTGCAAACAATTCTTCTTCTTCCACTTGTTTTGGCAACACAACGTGGCGTCTCTCTGCCGTCTGAACACTGTAGCAGGTAAACAGTCTTGAAGCTATCATGCATATTAATGAAGTTGCACTGCATACACAATAGAGCACACTGATTGGTTTGAACCAAGTCTATCTTATGAATTAATGCCGCACGCTCAGAGACGTCACGATGCACTCGCCGGTACTGACGTCCACTCTCCACGCTGGAATACACGCATGGATGTCATCAGCGTGACGCAGCTTCAAAAATTAGTTTCAAACCGGAAAAAACGAATTTGCTCGAAATGACGCAAAAACAACCAATTTTCACTCTTTACCGAATTATATGTGTCCTAATAGTGTTTATAGCAGCGCGGGACACATATATGACTGTCAACAGCTCTAAACATGTGTTTTGGTGTTTGGTGACCCTTTAACTCACGAAAGTGTAAAGCCTGCAGCCCACTACAAATGTGGAAAGTTATCGCGTATCATACATGAATTTTGCTTGCATGGATAATTGAATATTAATCAGGTGATGTCATTACGCTGCTGTGCCATCAGCCAATCGTTGCATTGATGATCATGATTTCGAGGATGGATAGATCTGTCCTTCACAACACACTCAGCAATCTCAGATCAGTTCATCCAGAAATTTTAATCTGATTCATGAACTTGTTTGTATAACTAAATTAACCAGAGATCAGTTATCAAGACTAAAAGATCCAGGATTTGCCAAATAATCTTAGATCATTCAAGCGAGACACGAAGAACGGACCCCAGGAGGTGTCTGTTAGGTTGTAATAACTCACCAAATCCTTTTCCAGATATTGTTCTTTACCAAAAACGAAAAAAAAACAGGCCACTCTTTTCTCAGTTTTAAAATATTCAGATTCTCTAGGAACTGCATCACAATACAGATTAAAAAAATAAATCAATAAAAAGAAACGGTCGCAGCTTCTGGTTCATGGCGACTTTAAATCTAAGCTGATGCCGATCTGGTAATGACATCATGAGCACCTGTATGTGTAACCACTTGCTTTGACTATTCTTTCATACAGTATTAGAATGCGCACTTATTATCTGGTTTATGATACTGTTTTTATTGTTTGTTTATTGTATATATTTGCGGCAACATGAAGTCCACAACAAAGACAATACACAACCTGACAAAAGTCTTGTTGCCTGTACAAGTTTTAGGAACAAATAATATCTTGACTTCTAGTTGATCATTTGGTATCAAAAGTGGCTTGTATGTAAGGCAAAGGCCTCTAGATTACACTTATTTTAGCTAAATAAAATATGATCATGTCTTGATTTTTAATGATTTAATGAGGACAGTGAGATCTGACTTTGCTTAGACAAAAGTCTCCTCACTTCACAGAAATAATGTACAGTATAGAATATAAAGTCATGCTGCAGTGGAAAACGAATTAATATTGTCTGTGACTCCCATGAGCTTGGAGGACTGCATCCATACATCTCTGCAACGACTCTAATAACTTATTAATAAAGTCATCTGGAATTCTTCCAGGACTCCCAGAGCTCATCAAGGTTATTTGGGTTCATCATCAATGCCTTCTCCCTAATCTAACCCCAGACATGCTCAATAATATTCATGTCTGGTGACTGGGCTGGCCAATCCTGGAGCACCGTGACCTTCTTTGCTTTCAGGAACTTTGATGTGGAGGCTGTATGAGAAGGAGCGCTATCCCGCTGGAGAATTTGCCCTCTCCTGTGGTTTGTGATGTAATGGGCAGCACAAATGTCTTGATACCTCAGGCTGCTGATGTTGCCATCCACTCTACCATCCATATTGAACGTAACCTCAAACCATGATTTTTCCTTCACCAAACTTGACTGATCTCTGTGAGAATCTTGAGTCCATGCGGGTTCCAGTAGATCTTCTGCAGTATTTGTGATTATTGAGATACAGTCCAACAGATGATTTATCAGAAAATCGACCTTCTGCCACTTTTCCAAATGATCAACAAAGTTATTATTTGCTGCTCTTACAACTGGGATAGACGACAAGACTTTTGTCAGGCAGTGTACAATAGAAATACCATACAAAAGACAATAAAGTATATTACAATGACTAGAAAAGCCAGTTGACTGCTGAGGTTGATTAATATTTGCTATGCTGTTATTTTAAAACCCACATCTCATGTGAAGCAGCAAAAACACGTGTGAAGTGGTGTTTACAGTCATTAAAAGCACAGCATCAGAAAAAACAACCCTGGTTAATCATCTGGGGTCAAAGAAATGGTGGAAAAGGGTCACGAAAACCAAACAGTTTTGGCACAAGAAAACTAACATTCACAAGTGCACCACATGAAAAAGAAAAATGGTAATGCGTTCCCGTTCACGCCACCACAATAAGACCCAAATAAACATGTACTTGTGTGTTTACCACAAATAAAGAGACAGAGAAAGTCTCCACATGGCTTCACTGCAACAACAAAAAACCCTGATGCCAAACTGCACACACACAAACCCATGGGACGACACACTAGAGCAATTACTGCTATCTGTGTGGGTTAATTTGCTGCTTTTGACACAACACAGATGGCCATCAGTCAGCGGTTCAGCAGCCACAGAGCTGGAGGTTCATTCGGGAGGATCTAATGCTTATGACCAGAATAAAAAAAAACTGGACACACTCACACATCGCTGAGCTTCACGGTGGAATACAAACTCAGTATATACTGAACACTGCGTAGGGCCGTGAAATCAGGTTTATTGCTTTGCAAATGTTGTTGTATTTTTGTATTAAGCATTTCTGCATGCTGTTGTTTCTCTTCTGCTTTGTTTTATGCACTATATTTTCTAATGTTTGTATTAATTTTTATATATATATTTTTTATTTTTCAATAGTTTGAAATCATAAAACTTTATGTAACTCAGCTCACTGACTAGGTCACTAAAACAAATTATAAATAGTTTATTTTATAGTCTAACATTTTATTTTATTATTGAGAGGAGAAATGTAAGTAAGTTTTGAAAAAGTAAGTTTTGACTTGGTTGAGGTCGGAGGTTAGCTCCGCCCCCTTGCGTGTGTGAGAGAGCAGACGGTGACGGAGAGTCATTTTGATTGAGCAGCACGAGCAGATTGAGCTGCATTAGATGCATTGAGACAGCAGTTTAGATCATTCAAACGATCTAAAATCATGTTGTTTCGATAACTTACTGAAAGAAATCCATACGATTTCAGATCTTAATGATAAGAAGCTGACAACAAGTGATAGAGTGAAACGAGAGAAGTGCGAGTGAATCGCCCGAGACAACAGAAAACTAATTGGATTTATACTTAATCGAGACACATTCTCCTTTATTCTCCTTGTTCATCTTTATTACTCTTTGGCTGGGTTATTTTGTGTGTGTTTGTATTCCCTTTCGTTATTTCTGCTTTGAAATCCTGATCTGTCCCTGCCGTGGATGCTTTCTCGGTGGTCTGGACATGGCGAGCCACCCTCTCTGAAAGATCGTACCTGGAGGTAAATTATTCTGTTGTTCACTGAACTGGTAGGACAAACCATAATTGTACTTGCACTGCGTTCATACTTTTGTTTTTTATTCATTTTTGGACTTTTCTCCGTCTGGACTGATTTTTCACATCAAACTGGAACTTAAAAGAACTGAGTGTTGAACATTGAACTTGGACTTTGAACCACTACATTTATTTAAACTTTACTTCTTTTTACTTATTCTTTTTCTCTTTCTTCATTGTACATGCAACACGTAATTTGTGAAACTGAATTTGAGGTCTGAACTTATAATCTGAAGTGTTGGTGATTTCAATATATATTTTATATACATATATTGTTTTATTCTAGTATTCATAAAACTGAACTGTTTTTGACATTAGTTTTTTTTAGTATTTATTTATTTTTTTTTCATCATTTAACTTGCTCAAACAATATACTTACCTCATTTATTTACCTTTATCTTTGAGTCTGAATTATTTATCTATCTAAACTCGGTTGTTATTTCTATACACTCTTGTGAGCGAACTAAAATCTTCTGATATCTGGTCCTAAGAAAAAAAAATTGAAATAACGCATAGATACGGGTTACATTTAGCAATATTTTTCAAAAAATGTAAAATAAAATTTAAACAAATCGTCACCTTGGAATTATAAGGTTCTATCTGCGTTCTGAATGATTTTGAGATACTGAGCTTCACATTTTTTGCATTCCATAACAAAAATACGTGTAACAGTTCTCTTTCCTACACTAGCATGACAGAGACCCTAAATGTATTCTACATGTAAATTATCAGTTCTCTCTACCACGGTAAATGCTGATAGAACCTTCTAATTCTGAAAAGTCATTTCCTACTTGGAATTATGAGGTTGTATCTGGCAGATCATTCATTGGTGCATTAATTTTCAGGAAATATAATCAAAAAATATATAATTATTTGTTGTAATAATATGCTGATGTTTGAGAAAGCAAACGTTTTACTTTCTCAAACATCAGTATATTGTTACAACAAATAATTCTATATTTTTGATCATATTTCATGAAAAGTAATGCATCAGTGAATGATCTGCCAGATAGAACCTCATAATTCCAAGTAACATTTATTTAATGTTTAAGGATGAATATTTTTTCCTGTTCAGATTAAGCATACACGGCTGTGCTAAATGTTTTGTCCCATGCAGACGTTAATTTTATCTAAATAATATGTTAATATTTAGTAAATTTTCTACTTTATGTGATTTATTAAATTATATGTATTGAATTATATGCCCTATGAATTAAATTAAGTACTTGCCGTTCAAGGCTTAATATCAAATTTAAAGACTAAAAGAAAATGAGCAAATGAGCTTATTAAACACTGAAAACGTGTTTATATACACAAACAAAATTATATTTTACATTTAATATAGAATTTTTTAAATATGAATTTCTTTGTTAACAATGTAAAATTTAACATTTAATCTCAGCTTCGAAATCACCACATTTACACAAATCTCAATTTTGTCTTTCTGGTCTTTCCCGCTGTCAGTGGAGCAGTCTGGCGAAATGACAAAGAAAGCTGATCCTGATTGGTCCTCATGTGTGCATTAAAAATGCTGATTTGCTCACAGAAAGAACCTTATAGAGTTAATGAGTAATTACATTACTTACAGAGTAATGCAAGTTGTAATTTAATAAGAGTGTGAATAACTCAATTTTGACAAAAATGTCATATAGAACCTTTCTAAGGTGACAAAATATAAATACTATAATATAATATAATAAAAATATATTAATACTATAAGGATCATTCATTCATTTTCTTTTCGGCTTAGTCCCTTTACTAACCCAAAATGTCATTTTGACAGGTTGTGAGGTGCTTTATATCAATCAATTTGACTGTTTTATGTGAGGAAAAATGTGGTCATATCATGTATGACCACATTTTTCCTCACTTAACAGTAAAATTCTGACTCTGAATAAATTGTGTATTAAAGGTGCATGCCAAAATGCAAACTGGTTAGTGTAATATCTTTGAAACATAGTCCCTCCCCTGTAGTCCAAAGCCACGCCTCCTGAAATTAAAGCTGACAGCAGACAACCCACTAGATCATGTCATTCGCCAGCTAGAAATCCTTATAGTACTTAATTATACGACAATTCCGAATAAAAAACTGTATTAAATCTAGCAGGTTTTCAGTTGTGTAGCAAGCAGAACTTATAATGCGAGCAGAACTTCATAATGTGCAATATTTCATGCATGCAAGGACCGCTGGTCTCACTCTCTCACACACTGTCCTAAAGCGACCACTACTGTACAGTATATGCTTAGGGGTTGGCCGGTGGCGTGCAGGAATTAACACTTAATACTAAGCCATACTTGCATGCTATTTCAGACCAAATATTCAGAGTAGCATGGTAAGCAGTATAGGGAGCTTACACAGGTTGTCATTGATCAAAAATCAACCAATGTGAATATAAAACCAACTTGACCTCAGTAAAGCAGGCTAGGCGGAATAGCGCTGTTTGCTGATGTTTTGTTGTTAAACTAAATAAAAATCGACATTATCGATGCTGTAAAAGGTCCACTATGAAACTGAAAATAGTCACATTAATCGTTCGCTGGAAGATTTCAGTGGCTGAACAACACTTCTGTGCATGTAACCCATTCATAATAACACAGTCTACATCAGCTTTGGTGGAGTAAAATTGTTTTAAAACACAACATTACCTGTCTGACAGAAATACTTCAGCCATGGTGTCGTACTTCCTCCAGCGTGCAAAAGTAACTCCAATATTGGTTCAGCATTTGATTTTACCGCTGTGTGTCATGTGGGTATGCACGCGTGAATGGTGGATCTGCGTGAACAGAGATGCGCAGTTGTACATTACATCTACATCTGTTGACAGACAGTTTGGGCTACTTATCAGAATTATGGGAATTATCAGCCCGACAATATTTAATTGGATGAACATTTTTAGTCCTCTGCCTTACCCAGAATATAAAAATACGGTAACACTTTATTTCGATGGTCCACTTGAGTATTAGTAGTCTGTCTGCTTAATATCTGTTGATACAGACATCCAAACAGATATTTAACTCACTATAAGAAACTTTGCAAGTACATGTCAACTTACACTAACCCTACCCCTAACCCCAACCTAACAGTCTACTTATAATCTAATGAGAATTAGTTGCAGTGTAACTTAAATTCAACAAACAGACCATCAAAATAAAGTGTGACCTAAAACACATAAACACATTTAGATAATTTACTTTAATAATTACTATTGGAATGTCAAGAGACTTTCAACCAGCACAACAAAACAACATGTTTCTGAAGACAATCACCTACTCTCAGAAAAAGGTACATGGTGGTACAAATAATGTTCCTTATAAAAACAGTTTTCTACCTTTGTAAAAGTTGTTAAAAAAACAGGTTCTTCAGTGTTTTTTTAAGGTGGTTAAGGTGCTATATAGCAGTGTAAAAAATCCTTTAAAAGCACCATAAAGGTTTTTCAGTGGTTCTTTGGGGGGTTTAAAGTGCTATATAGCACCACTACTACTAGTAAGCACTTGTTATAGCTACTTCTCATAACTTTTATGCCAGTTTTATTTGCGGAAAGGGTAAAGTAACATTAAGAGCACCTTAAAATATAGGTGCTATATAGCACCATTTGACAAAAGTACTATATAGCACCTATTTTTTAAGGTGTATAGCACCAAAAAAGGTTCCCCCTCATTACGAGCAAAGAACCAGTTTTGGTGCTATTTAGCATTTTTTTTTTTTTTGAGTGTACCTATGGTACAGAAAAAACCTCCTATGACACTGTTCTGTTCTTTTTGTGGTACAACTGAAATAAAGGTACACAATTGTTCTCATAAAAAGGTAGTGTTGGACAACTCCTTTACTGCAGTATATATGAAAATAAATATGACTGGAACGGCAAATCGATTTATGAATAATTTCCATATTAAAACAAGAATCATCATTAAAGGCATATGCTTAAAGAAACTTAAACATTGATTATTACGTTCTAGAGTACAAAAACAACTGGTAAAACAAACTATAGGTATTGTAAAATCATCCAAACAAACAAAAAGCGCTCTGGGGTAGCTCAAATATTTGGCCGGTGCTCTTTGGTTAAGGGATTCATCAAAGCAAACAACAAAAATCAATCCAAGGCACTAGAAAAATGTGGACATTTCTTTTTTAAAGCCTTTATTCACATGGCTTATTCTTAAAACACCAACGCGTTTCAGCAGGGAGCTGCCTTTATCAGGGTATTATTGTAAAATAGATATTTAAGGCATTTTTAATAAACATTTGGTGAGCATTTTCTGATAAACACATTTTCATTATTGATATCTGCACCTTTTGGCGTTTGCTTTCCACTACGCACGTGAGCTGGCAGAACTCCTGCAAGTGTTCATGCAGACATTTCAATATTGTAAAATTAATCAACCATTGTGCATATCTCATTACAATACTTTCGCATAATTCTATTTCTATTTTAGAGTAAATTAAATGAACTTATATGTGATTACAAAGGTATTGTGTAAAAAAAAAAAAAAAAAAAACTTTCATGTTACAGAAATACGTTCTCCCACGGTCAACATTTGTACTGTTTTTTCCTGAGAGTGTACTACACCTTTAAACTAAATTGTACCATTTATTCACACACTGCAAAATAGTTCTTATATTTAAAATAGTATTTTCTGGTATAAAATTTGTACACTAGTAGAAGTCAATATTCAATATTGACAATATTCATTCAAACTTTGACAAACTCTATTATACTTGTGCATTATATATTCAGATAATTCAGATTTAATGACTGTGGTGTCCACATTGCACAAAAATGGCCTTAATAATGTGCCATAAATAATTTTTTTAAGAGAAAGAGATCTTCCGAAGATTAATATTCAAATAGATTCATCATACCTGGAGAAATCCATCCACTGCTAGATGGTACCCTCAGAAGTGCACACTTTGAAGACCACCTTTCTTGGAGGATTTGAGCAGCAACTCTAAAGCTGCAGGACTTATGAAGACATTGTTCGGTTGGTGAAATAACTGGAAAAGAGTCTGCACACTCTCAAAAAAACTACAAAAAAACAAACAAACAAGCGAGATGAATTGCAATTTACTGAGGGGAAATAAGGCAAATTTTTCAAGCACATGTTGACCGTTGTCAATGCCAAGCTAACAATAGGAGCCATCTTAATTTAAGTAGTCACATGATGATCAAGTAGATCACATGATCAAACCAGACTGAGCAAATAAAATAAAGTAAAAGAAATATAAAATAAAAAATAAATAAATAAACTTTAATAAAATTTAATTAAGTGAAATGATTAAATCAATGATTAAATGATTAAAAATTAATAAATGTAAAAGTGTGTGTTAATCAGTAGTACACTGTAAAAAGAAATCTGTTAATTAGCAGTTTCTGAATTTTTTTATTCATAAATGTTTTCCATTTATTAACAGTTGTGAATTGCATTACGGATTGCTGATCTCTGCTCTGTCAAATTTAATGTTGAAAATTCACAAAATGACTTTGCATATGAATCGAGTATGAATATGAAAATATGAATCGATAGTTTACTAGTTTAAAATAATAATATGCTGTATAATGCCCTGTTTACACTAATGTTTTAGTTTTAAAATGGCGTTTTAGAATGAAAAAGAGCCGCATCCACAATGGGGTTTCATCTAGCATTTCTGAACAGCCCTCCATCCACACTACAACGCTGAAAACGCACATTGGGTAACCACACTTTGAGAACAAAACCCCGGGCGAGAGATGTGCACGGATCTACCAAGGATCAAGGATCTACCGCTGGATCTAATCTCAATAGATTTGTTAAACTTAATATTTAATTCAGTTTGTTATCTCTATCTAAGAACATATTCCCCGACTTTTGTTTTTTGAATCTATTACTTGTTCTCATGTAACGTGTTTTGGCTGAGCGCAAAGACAAGTTAATATATTAATTTATGTAACCACGTACACTGATCCTGCACATTTGATTCCCTTTATTTCCTGTAGTGTATAAACTTATTGTACGTTATACTTTTATAATGGCGACACGGTGGCGCAGTAGGTAGTGCTGTCGCCTCACAGCAAGAAGGTCACTGGTTCGAGCCTCGGCTGGGTCAGTTGGTGTTTCTGTGTGAAGTTTGCATGTTCTCCCCGTGTTCGCGTGGGTTTCCTCCTGGTGCTCCGGTTGTAGACTTTTTCCTGACGTGTCCTCAGGAGTTTGTTTTCCATATCAAACGTGTGAAGTCTGAACTTACAAGGAAAAGATGCAAGACTGAACTCTGTACTTAACATTGAGGAAAAAGCCCCAATCAGAGAGGCGAATGTCTGCAGCCACGCCTACGTTTTCAGATGTCTCTGTTGTCCCCCATACACACTGACACGGAGCAGGGGTCCGTTCTTCGTACATGGATTACTCAGTTAGCTGGATTTGGTTATTGACGATTGGTCACGATCCAGGATTTCGTTCTTCAAAACTCATCCGAGAGTTGTTGTCATAGCAACAAGTCTGGTAGCTCAAATCTGCTCGGGAGCAGCAGCTTATTTCATATAAACAGGATTAGATCTGGTCATTTCAAGCAAAGGTAATACTTAAAGTATGAACTGAATGCCAACATTTTCTTACAGTAGTAACCCATATGTTATATATACTTGGGAAAATAGTCAAATAATAATAATAATAAAAAAAAAATATATATATATATATGTATGTGTGTGTGTGTGTGTGCAAGGGATAATCAACGGCTTGCCGTGCATTAAAGGATTTTAATGCATGACGTGGAGGCAAAGGAAGTACATTAAAATCCTTTAACGCATGGCAAGCCGTTGATTATCCTGCTTATTCAATGTTCATTTGCCAAGGTAGGCATAAGTTTAAAATAGTTTTGCTCTTTGCAGAGCAACATTTGTCAGAATTTTTTTTTTTGGTCAGTTTTTAACATGTTTGATTTTCTAGTCCCTCCGCTGTGAAAGGCTGACAGGCAGGCAGACAGAGAGAGCAATACCGTGCTGTTTATACCTGCTAATATTATTAGGATGCGATTTCATCAGTCCGATCACAGGTGGACAAATAAGACATTCAAAGTCACACATTTCTTTTGTCTTTCTACCACTTCTCTGACAAGGGAGGATCTGTATAATAGCTTTTGTCCCCTTAACATTACCTTTAATACTGCGAAAACTGGCATACAGTACAGCAGAATTTCCACGATTTATATTTCATAATAAACATACAGATCTTATTAAATGTACCATATCAATTAAATACACATTTTCAAGTCAAGTGTATTCTAGAGTCTTTGAAGCAGTCAAAGTCTATTTCAGAAATCTCTGCTGTTAAAAATAGGTACATTTTGCATAATGAATAAACATCAAGACCGGTAGGAGAACATTCTGCTTTATTTATCTTCTTTAAAACAAAGCAATCAGCCAAACACGCAGGATCAGTGTAATATTATTATTTACGCTCATAGATTAATTATGAAACTTATCTTTGTGATCTGCCAAAAAATACACCTGAGAAAAAAATAATAGGTTCAAATGTCCAAAGACTGATCGTTAGATACACCAAAGATTAATTATATATCCCGTTTTAACAACAGAGATGCAAGAGATCTCTTAGATCCAGCGGTACGTCTTGAGATGTTCTGTCCAATATAAAGCTTCGCTCTGGGGGAGCCGTTCGCGGAGCTGCCGCTGACCGCCTGGAGCTTCCAACATTTTTTAAAATGCGCTTTTCATACACACAAACTGTCGGTTTGACTTTAAAATAACTACATTCTCGCTTGAAAAACTCTTAAAACTGTAAACGTTTGGGAGAAGCGCATTTATTTTGAACTGTGATCAAAACTGACTGGAACTACCTGTGCGTTTCAA
>CAIGQQ010032929.1:2984645-2996406 GCA_903798035.1 Danio albolineatus
TGTGTGTGTGTGTGTGTGTATATATATATATATATATATATATATTCCATGGTCTGTTGAAATTCTTGATTCTTTATATACATATGTGCATACATTTATCATTTATAATAATTAATAATATTTAATGATAAATAATTAATAATATTTATGTTTATATACATATAAGTAAAAAAAAATATATATAAATAAAACTTATGCAATCTGCACTTCGAAATAAAAGTACAAAAATGGGGTGCAAGGGGATCAAAGTGAACATTTATTAAAATGGACTTTTTAGATACAAAGGTGTAGTATTTTAGGGTACCAACCCAGCTTTTCTACATTTTCTGTATGATAACAGACATGTACAATATTCCACTGTTTTTTGTTTGTTTGTTTTTTATAAAGGAATAATCATTTATGCAGTTACGCACGTTTTGGCAGTTAATATGACGATGATTTGATGCGTCACAAAAGTTTTAGACACCTTTACCGATATCGAAATGCTTTTTGATGCAAAATGAATTGAAATTCCTTACGGCGATTAAAAAACTTGAATAGGCCAAGGCTACTATAATAAAGAAAATCCAAATCAAAATATAAAACTAAATAAATGGCTCAATACTCGACACATGGAAGTGTAAAGCCTGCAGCCCACAGCACAAGTGGAAAGTTATTGCATATCATATTTAACAAACTGTTTACTATGAATTTCATGTAATTTTGCTCACATGGAGGATTGAATATTAATCAGATGATGTCATTATGCTGCTGTGCCGTCAGCCAATCGTTGCATTGGTGATCATGATTTTGAGGATCAATAGATCTGTCCTTCACAACACACGCAGCGATCTCAGATCAGTTCATCCAGACATTTTAATCTGATTCGCGAACTTGTTTGAAGAACAAAATTAGCCAGAGATCAGTTGTCACGATCAAAAGATCCAGGATCTGACAAATAATCTCAGATCATTTAAACGAGATAATGAAATGAAATGAAAACGGAAAGTAAAACTTACGCATTTTCAAATGAAAACATATTAGGGTAAACGCAATCTAAAAAATAATATAAAGAGAAATGAGTCTGTAAAATAACAGAAAATGTGCTGCCAGTTTATAATAAAGTTTTTGTAGTGTAATATACAACACCAACCCAGACAATATATCACTTTAAACTATTAAAAATGTTCAAGGTTAAAATGTTTCAAGGTTAAAGGTTGCTGCAAGAAAGATCAAGCGCCCATAATGCAATTTAAAAACATAAAAAGTAAAAACATGAATCACAAAATACAGAAAACTACTAATTTACAGATATTTTCACAGTGTAAAAACAGAACTCTGAAAGCATCACTAAAGAGTCCGAAATGTGAGCAGGCAAGCATGGAAAACATTCAGCCAGCTTCTCGTTTTAAAGACAATACTAGACATTAGTAAAGACATCTAACTGGTTGCTAAGCTGTTGCTTGACTGTTTTATGGCATTTTATGGAATGCAGCAAGCATTTTTTCCCATTCATTTTTCCCCATGGGATTTTCATTGAAGCATTTGTAAAATTGTCGTGGCACCAATCAACAAAAAATAACAGCAATATATACTTTGGTTTGAAGCAAAGAAATGTAGAAAATGAACTCCTCGTGAACTCCTGTGTTTAAGTACCCAGATAGCAAAGAATTCTGGCACCGATTTGGCATAAAGCTGGCACAGCAGACATTTGTCCGGCACTGGCATACAGCATGTGGTCCAAACAAGGCCCGGGTCTGATAGGCGGCACTCAAGACTTGGGCCAGATACCAAAGGTAGTATTTGGCCCAGATGTTAAAAATATATATGTGGGCCGATGATTGATTATAAAGCTAGTTTGGCATGCTGTCCCGGGAGAGAGCCCTGAGCCCATAATATCCTCGAGCCCGGGGCTCCCTCCAGTTGCAAGGTAAGAGAGGGGAGTTTGAGCTCAGGTAGATCTCGAGAACTCCCTTGTCGTGGTGGCTGTGGAGCGGATAGTAGTTGCTCTTCAAAGAGATAAGTTCTTGGTAGGAGCATGTCTATGGTGTTGATTTGGATTAGTCAATGAACTTAGGTTGCATGTTTTTAGATGGTGGGAGAAAACCGGGGGACACGGGGGAAACCCACGTGAGCACAGGGAGAACGTGTAAACTCTGCATAGAAATGTCGGCTGGTTTAGTAAAGACTGGAACCAGTGACATTCTTGCTGTGAGGTAACAGTGCTAAGCACTGGGCCACCGTGTCACCCATCTAGGAAGGACGAGGAGTAGGGGTGGAAGGGGGGATCCTTCAAAACGAAGATAGCTGTGATACGTATCGCAGGGTATTTATAGTAGCTTAGCAATCGTCTGATTGGTGCATTGTAAATTGGATAACGCAGGTCCAGCCGCAAGCAATGATAAGCATGTGATCCTGTAGAGCAGGGGTCTCAAACTCAATTTACCTTGGGGCCGCTCGAGGCAGAGTCTGGATAGTGTATCATGAGCCCACAGTTAGCTCCTCTGTCATGTTCTATGGCTGACTTGACTCGCGTTGCTTCTGTCACACGTTCTCCTGATCCAGAGAGGAAGTTCAGCTTCTCGAGATCCCATTTTATCAGGCTCACTAACAGATTTACTCGTAGTTTTAAAGAAATCTAATATGCTTGACTGCTTTCTGTGCTATTTTGAAAATACAGATATTTAGGTTGGCCACTGTGCCATTATTTATTTGCACTGCTCACTGTGTGCGAAACAATAACCTCCAACCAATGAGAATGATTGTAAGAATGAGAAAGATGATTGGTTGAAAATATTGTTCAGGACCAATAGTCAAATACGACTTTTGCTTTAATTTGGGCATACCGTCGTGTGTGCGCACACACATACACTCGACACAGCCTTCGCTTGCACTCACACTCTCTCTCTCTCTCACACACACACACACACACATACGCACACGCACACACACACACACACACATGCAGGTATTCACAGTGCACAAATTAATGCAGAGTCAATTAAAATAAATACAGAATATCTGACATTTAGAATATTAGAATATCTTGCCGGCAAGATCTGGCTTAAATTAAGCACTGATTTATATACATTTATCTACGTATAATGTCCCACTGGCAGCAACTTTTTTTGAAGTGTTGTGAATAAAGTGCGCTGGGAAAAATGTTCGCGTGTGCCCAATAGAAATAAGGCAGGCACGGAAGAAAACACTTACCGCTGAAACTTTCACTCCTTGAAAAATGTTTCTCTGCCTGCGTCAAGTGATGTCCCGCCTCTGAGAGCCAAATACTCGTCATTGGTAGGTTCACTCAACTCTGCACAAAACACTGTAAAATGCCATATATATCAAACTCATGGACCGCACTGACATTAAACTTTCAAATTAATCTGGGGGACACAAACTATCATCCCGCGGGCCGCATTTTGGCCCGTGGGCCACGAGTTTGAAACCCTGCTCTAGAAATTAGTTTATAAATAAACTTCACAAATTATTTTTGAGTAAAGAAAACATTTTTCCAATCAGGTTCCTTCGAAATGCTTCATGGGTTCATGAAATTCATTGCAGTCATAAAACACCAACAAATCTGACCCAGTTCAGGCCCAGTTTTGGGTTATTAACTTGGCTGAAACTTGGCCCAGATATATTTGCCCCTTGTATAGAAACTTGGTCCAGTCATGTACCGTAATTCACTGCGGCATGTGGGCCAAGGAAATGCTGATTGCGTGGGCCAGATCTGTGCCAAAGAAAGTTTGCTATGTGGATAACAGTTATGCACGAGTGTCTAGTGCGTGTTCACATTTAAACACTAAAACAAAAGAAAAGCTTTGTGTCAAAATGAACATCAAAATGAACAGTCTAAACTAGAGAGTTAGTAAAGATTGAGATAATGCTAGTTTTTGGCTTCTGTTTTTGTCTTAACGGCTTTCTGGAACCGTCCTTCAACAGACTCAAACCCCATCATTGTGGTCAACTCCTTTCTGCATCTCAAGTCTGCTGACATACCTGGAAAGCTAACTGAACAAACTGGTAACAGCAGGAAAGCCATCCACATGGAAGTAAGCTGTGAACTGGTAGCGCGAAAAGGAACAAGGTCATACCACCCCGTAGCGATCGCTTTAAAGGCGTAGCCATATGTACCTCTGGCTACATAATTTATGATCTCCAGAAATGTATATAGGGCTACGTTTTCAGAATGAGCCTATGTTGGCAATCTCAGACCAATTGCTTTGCTTTGGATCAATTGAGCGATCTGAGCGATTGCAGATTTCACATACTGTATGTCCAAACAAATCGAGCTAAGGGGACAAACGCAATAGGTTTCGAAACAAACGACTAGGCGTGAAAGCAACTTAAGTGAATTGTCTGGTGCAAATGAAGAGAAGAGAGTGGTTTTACAGTGGTTTGTCATTTCTTACGAGCCTTTTTACAGAATAACTAACATTCAACTCAACAACTAATATAAGCTGATTGTTTTGGAAAGATCAAAAAACATACAGAGCAAAAAGATTTGCGAATAATTGACTTATTTAGCTGTATGTCTCAAACACTACAGGTTTACTTCCGCATGTCCATCTTGTAGGCAAAGTTTTTATTTTATTTTAGCATAGGCTCATTCTGAGAACGTAGCCCTATATACATTTCTGGAGATCACGAATTATGTAGTCAGAGAAATGTATGGCTGCATTTAGTCTTTAAATGAATGCAACAGGGTGGTATGACACCGTTGCTTTTCGGCTTATCAGCTAACCACTTACCTCCATATGGACGGCTTTGATACCAGTTTGTCCAGTGGCTCGTCATGTACGTCAGCAGACTTGAGACACTGAGCGGAATTCGAGTCCGGTGAAGAACAGCTCTAGAAAGCGGGTGAGACAAAAACAAAATCCAAAAATAAACAAGTAAATAACAGGGTGAGAATGTGGTAAAATCTGAAAACGTGGTAAAAATCAGGCTGCCGCGAGGGCTTTTCTTTATCTGGATTGCTTTTGAAAACACTATTGGTTGGGTTTAAGGAAGGAGGAGGGTGGATCAGTCGATCGATCAGTCTACAGCGGCCTCTGGTGGATTTACATGAGAACAGCAGGCGCGAATGGCACTCGCGAGAGAAATTTGAGATTTTAAAAAGCGTACACAGCGCCCTCTGGTGGATTCGCGAAAACAATCTGCAAAAAAACAGCTCCTGGGACGTTTTTGCGCTCTCCAGAAATGCATATAGCGGTACATTTTCAGAATGAGCCTGGGTTGTTTTTTTTTTTTAATCAGACTCCTGAACTTTCTCCAAACTATTTAATTTTCTTCCATGAGCACAACACAGTCTATTTATGCACACAAACACACATCCACATTACATCTCCACTGTTCCGAATGCCTGCCAGACATAAAAAATAACAATAATTACAAAGCAAAGCAACATAATAACTACACATCACACAGAATTCCACCCACTGTGCTTTCATAAATATTACCGTGGTCGTTTTCTTTGGTGAACCATACAAGACGCAGCCACAGACTTCAATTTAGTCTTATTGCTTTCCGGGAGAAATGTTTTTTGGGCGAGGGGGCTGACAATTTACCGTGTCTGCCTTGTCTAAATGTAGAATCATAAGCGCAGATGACATATGCAGATATGAGAAGTAAGGTGCTGTAAGGACGGATGGACATGTGTTTGTGTGAGACTGATTCATCAGCCTGTCTAAGTGAAACAGCCGCATTGAGCGCAGCATGCTCATTAGGCGATGCTTCTGCACTCAAACCAGACTGAACATTTCCTTTTTTATTTTTTTTTTCTAATGCATTCTGTCACTGTACAAGTATGAGTCTTGCAGAATGTCAAACTATAATTTTAAACTGAGAGTTTTAGGCCACTTTCGCACCTTTACTGAGTCAGTCTGACGTTAGGATTGATTCGTTTGGTAAAAGCTGTTTTTGAAAGTTCAAAAAGGTTTACTTCAAGTGAACTCTGCTGCACAGTTCAAACATTACACTTTTTTTGGGGGAACAGGCTCATTTTTCAGCTCCCCTAAGGTTAACCTGTTGAGTTTTACTCATTTACCCACCACTTTTAGCTTAGCTTAGCATAAATCATTGAATCTGATTAGACCATTAGCATTTCGCTCAAAATTACCAGAGTTTCAATAATGTTACTATTTAAAGCTTGACTCTTCTGTAGTTACATTGTGTACTGTGTATTTTCTAGGAAGATATGGCTAGGAACTACTCTCATCTAGGCGTAATAATCAAAGAACTATGCTGCTGTATCATGCAGCCATGGTACAGCAACCAAGCTTAGCTTAGCATAAATCATTGAATCAGATTAGGCCATTAGCATCTTGCTCAAAAAATGACCAAAGAATTTAGACAATTTTCCAATTTAGGCTCAAAAGCAGTTTTTGAAAGTTGAGAAAGGTTTACTTCATGTGAACTCTGCTGCTCAGTTTAAACACGACACTTTTTTTTGGAAACAGGCTAATTTTACAGCTGTCCTATAGAGCGAACCTTTGAGCTTTACCCATGTTGAATCAATTCCGGGCATCTTTGAATCAGGCAGAAGCACTTTTAGCTTAGCTTAGCATAAATCCTTGAATCAGATTAGACCATTAGCATCTTGCTCAAAAATGACCAAAGTTGATAAGGTTACAATTTAAAGCTTGACTCTTCTGTAGTTACATTGAGTACTGAGGACTGTTTTCTAGGCAGATATGGTTAGGAACTATACTCTCATTCTAGTGTAATAATGAAATAAATATGCTGTCATACCATGGCTGTGGCAGGAGCAACGATATTACGCAGCACTTGAAAGTAACCTAACTTCCAGCTATAAATAGATATGGTTCAGGATCTGCACCAAGGTAAATACGTTTTCAATCAACTCTCACAAATGTCTGCATAGTTCCAAGGCACGTTTTCTAGACAAGCAGACGCTCACATTGGTTTTATTGATGGAAATCAGCCGATATCCAGGCGCTGTGTAATATCATTGCTCCTGCTACAGCCATGGTACAGCAACCAAGCTTAGCTTAGCATAAATCATTGAATCAGATTAGACCATTAGCATCTTGCTCAAAAATGACCAAAGAGTTTAGACAATTTTCCAATTTAAGCTGTTTTTTGAAAGGTCAGAAAGATTTACTTCAAGTGAACTCTGCTGCACAGTTTAAATATGACACTTTTATCGGAAACAGGCTAATTTTACAGCTGTCCTACAGAGCTAACCTGTGAGTTTTATCCATGTTGAATCAATTCAGGAGATTTTCGAATCTGGCAGGGGCACTTTTAGCTTAGCTTAGCATAAATCATTCTATCGGATTAGATCATTAGCATCTCACTCAAAAATGACCAGAGTTTTGATAACGTTTCTATTTAAAGCTTGGCAGATATGGTTAGGAACTAAACTCTCATTCTGGTGTGATAATAAAGAAATATCCTGTCGTTCCATGGCTGTGGCAGGAGCAACAATATTACGCAGCGCCTGAAAGTCCCCTAACTTCCATCTATAAATAGGTACAGTTCAGGATCTGCACCAAGGTACACTTGAAACCAAGCGGTACGAAAATATCCAAAAATACACCACCTACAACAGCAGGATAGTTACACCTGGAAGTAAGGAGATCCACAGATCAGTATTATGTGTCATTATTAAGAAATTTTACAACAAACAAGCACATGTTTTAATATATTCATAACCGCACTCGTGTTTTACAGTCATGCCCTAAAAAACCCCACTAAAATAAAAACAGCTAAATTTCGCTATCATAATCCCTACACAGCAAAAATTCCAGTGTTAAATATACAGTGTGATTTTTTTTGGTGTTGTTCAGTGTTAAAACCGGAGTACATTTTAATCCATGAGTGTGAAAGAGAGTATATTTGAGGTTTTTTTTCAGTGTTAAACTTTTACCCCAATATGCAGTGTATTTCCCACTTGTGATGGGAAATCCAGTTTTTTTACTCTAACCGGTTCTTTTGGACAAATAGTGATCAAACCAGTGAGTTTTATTAGTCTTGTTGATATAATAAATTAATTCCCATCAATTCAATTCAATTCACCTTTATTTGTATAGCGCTTTTACAATGTAGATTGTGTCAAAGCAGCTTCACATAGAAGGTTCTAGTAAATTGAAAGTGTCAGTCAAGATTATTAGTGTTGAAGTCCAGTTCAGTGTTGTTAAATATTCACTACTTAGAGTCTAAACACAGAAGAGTAATCCATCGATGCGCAGCTCTAGCTGCAGTCTAGGCGCCAGAGGTTGGAGAACTCGAGGCTCGTCTGTCCTTGAAGGGGCACAGGAATCCGTCTCTTGCTCGCTACTCTGCCAAGCAGCTGCTCAGGATACAGCGAGGTCCAGGGTTATGGAGCCTTTGAATCGTCTCGTCGCAGGACTTGGATCGCATCAGTGGCGCTGCATAGTCTCTGGGGGCCTCGGGATGAGTATCCCCAGTTGGAAATGGAGAACAAAGAGAATAATTAGCGTAGCTGCAGTTCATAGTGTATATAAAGGAGATGCGTGGAGCACATTCATGCATCATACAGCTATGTGATGTATTGAGTGTATGCTTTACTAAAGAGATAAGTCTTTAATCTAGTTTTGAACTGAGAGAGTGTGTCTGAGCCTCGGACATTATCAGGAAGGCTATTCCAGAGTTTAGGAGCCATAAATGAGAAGGCTCGACCTCCTTTACTTGACTTTGCTATTCTGGGTACTACCAGAAGCCCTGAGTTTTGAGATCTTAAAGAGCGTGTAAAGCAGTGTAAAGCATCAGAAGCAGTGTATTATATGCACACAATAGCTTATATACACACATGCATAATCTATTAATAAATTAAAAGATTAATGAACATTTAATAAAATAAAACTATTTTCAACATATTTGAACACTGTTATCTGTCACACACACCAATTGACAATATAGGGAAAAAAGGTAATATATTAACACTTTGAAGGGTAACACACACTCCAGTTTGACGTAAGAATAAACTCTTACAGTGTTAAAATGAACTCTGCGAGTAATGTACAAATTTCACACTTTAGAAAGTGTTATTTTAACTCCAAAATGGAGGGAGTCATATGTACTGTACACCCAAGGAATGTTAAATTAAACTCAAATTGAGTTAAATGTACACATATGTTTTTGCTGTGTAATAACAACACCTGTACAGCAGTTCCACAACATTCTGACACTCGAATACCCTGTTTGAAAAGTCTAGTGTCTGGGAATGAGCTTTTCTACGGTGTCTGCTATAATGTTAATTAGATGAATATAGCCACTGTGTAAACACAGCAAAAATTCCAGTGTTAAATACACAGTGTGATTTTTTTTGGTGTTGTTCAGTGTTAAAACTGGAGTACATTTTAATCCACGAGTGTGAAAGAGCATGTATTTAAGTTTTTTTTTTTTTGTGTGTGTTAAACTTAACTTAATATGCATGGATTTCCTGGAAGTTCAGTTTTTTTACTCAAACCAGTTCTTTCAGACAGTGATCAAACCAGTATGTTTTACTTAAACATGAAACATGTCTTGTTGCATTTTAAAATGCAAAGAGTTGAATGTATTGAACTTATTTCTGAAAAGATTAATGACTTTTAATAAAATATTTTCAACATATTTGATCACTGTTATGTCACACACACCGATTGATAATATAGGGAAAAAGGTAATATATTAACACTTTGAAGGGTAACACACACTCCAGTCTGATGTAAGAATAAACTCTTACTGTGTTAAAATGAACTCTGTGAGTAATGAACACTTTAGAAAGTGTTATTTTAACTCCAAAATGGAGGGAGTCATACGTACACCCAAGGAGTGTTAAGTTAAATTCAAATTGAGTTAAATATACACTGATTTTTTTTGCTGTGAATGCACAGTACAGTTACGATCTTCATTAGATATCATTATGATAACATATTATATGCTTTCAGCAATTGCCTAACAATAAATACCAAAAAATAACACAACGGGAGTAACTACAGCAGTCGTGATCGTGTAATCTCATATGAAGCAAGAGCTCACAATGACATATGATAACATGTGCAGGTGCTGTCCCAATTCTTATGGGTAAATTTTGAAGCCTTTCCTCTTCACACTCGATTTCAAGGGCCAAGGGAAAGGGGTAGGGGTACAAAAATAGAATTGAGATTGGGCCTAAGTCACCACGATAACTGTTAAACTTACCCTTCTTTCAGAAACAGGCTTGACTTACCCTGCTTTCTCCAAACCTGCCATTTTGAAATGGAAAACCCAGAGTTTCTCTCATTTCAGAATTAAAATACTCTGAGTTTTCACTTAACCTCCTTTCTGAAAAGGGCCCAGCAGCTTCTCAGATGACAACAAGGAAAGGCACAGCCAATCACCATGTCCGGATGTGTTTGGGGGAGGACTCGTGTAGAGATTTTGATTGAACTCTTTCTCTACATCTACGTTAATGAAAGTTGACAGAGCAATATTTTATTCTGGAGGTGATTATATTATCGTGGGACATTTAATAATCAGTGGATATTGGTGGGAACACGTCCTCTACCCCTTAGCAATGCACATTACTAATCAAACGTTAAATTTATATATATTTACAGTAGAAAATTTACAAAAAAACCTTCACGGAAGATGATTTTTTTTATCGCATAAAAGTAAAAATGCAATGCAATGTGTCTTTGGCTACTGCTAAAAATATGCCCATGCAACAAAAGACTGGTTTTGTGGTCCAGAGTCACATGACATACGGTATAATTTGCAGCATTGCATATTCCCAGTCACACTCATTATAGTATAATGCATTTCTCACAGCTGCTTGCCTCTGAATAATTTGCTTTAACGTCGTTTGGAATGCACCCGCGGTTTTAGTTCTCACAAATCTTCACAATCATACAAGAAATCTAATCTTCCTTGATCTTTTGGGATAAACAGCTCAATATATTGTGGACGTCACTAGTCCAGCAATGTTATTCATTAAAAGTAGGCTGTGAAGATGACTCGTTTGGCACTTTTGTCACCTCATAACATTATTGAAATGAATGATCGCCTCCATATCCACACCTACATGTACACATCATCTCCTGCTTGACTTACAAATGTTAGGAAGGAGTGCATGGAAAGTTTATGTGCCGCAAGATTATGTCGTATGTACGTTACCGGTGTCAAAAATCTGCACAGCAAATTCATTAGTGTTAAATTTGGAGTGCTGTGTTAATTCAGAGTAAAGTGTTGAAATTCTAGAGTTAGACAAAGATAAAATAACCCTCTCAGTGTTAGAAGCTGATTTGCCTCCTTGTCATACAGAGTTAGTATCTTACGCTAATACAGTGTTGACTACTATATCCGGGAATTTATGCAGCAATATCCCTGGAGGATTTTCCCAGATGCCATTTTATTCTGCCACGAGGAGCAACGAGAAGAAGCAACTGTAAAAGTACTTCAAATGTTTGTACATAGACATTTGACATCCAAATGGTTATATATACGTTAGTTTTAAATATCTCTCCCAAAAAAAGCATAATTTTTCATCTTTATTTTGTTCTGTACGAGCTGTTACATTAAAACTTAAGGAAATAAAGCTGTCTTAAAACTGCTCCTTTTGGTCAAAATATGAGAAAATACGGTTTGTGACTGTTTTCCTTAAACATTAACGGTAGTTAATAAAGTGTTGACAATATTAAACAATATATTTTTTTATTTATGTGCAGTGTTGAAATTTTGACCTAAGAGTGTTAACATCTAACACTGACCGGTGTTCGTATGATCCTTTGTGGTGTTAATATTTTACACTATAAGAGTTTGCTAATTAACA
>CAIGQQ010032929.1:3006406-3021140 GCA_903798035.1 Danio albolineatus
TATATATATATATATATATATATATATATATATATATATATATAAATTCATATATGTATGTATATATACACACTAAATATTTAAATCACAAACTTTTTCATGTAAGATTTTTTTACTTGTTGGAATTCAATTATTGCACTTTAAGATATTTATTTACAAATATCTAAGCATTCTTACTTGGGAACTTACTTGAGACACAAGAAGACATAATTTTTGTTTTCTGAAAAATATATTAAATTTATGTTTAAAAACAAGAGTTTTCTATTAAATTTTTTTTGATACAATCATTTTGGCAATCCATTTCAGTTAATTTCCTCTTTAACATTTGTCGAGGTCAGACGTCTTTATGATAAAAACAAAGACAATCAAAGTTGCTTTATTTTAGAAATCCCTAATTGAAATTAACACTGATTCTCTTTAATGTTTAATGCTCTAAAGCCGCTCGCTTTAAAGCAGTCACCTGAATAAAGTGCTGTATAAATAAACATGATGTGACTTGACTGGAGTGCCAAATTGCAGAGCTCACGCAAACACATCCACGGCGCTATGATCAGAGGCTTTTAAAGTGCTCCTATTATGCTTTTTTTAAAAATATTAGCTTCCACACAGAGTGCTCCTTACCTGTTGGGGAATGTAAATGTCTGCAAAGTTTTAAAGATCAAGGTGCAGGATAAAGTTGCTGTCTGTAAAAGCAAACAAACAAACACAAAAACATTATTGAACTGCTGAAATGAGTCTTTAGGGATTCCAGTTTTATTTACACAAACCAATTTACAGTTGACAAAGACAAAATTATAAGCCCTACTGTTCGAATTTTATTTTCTCTTTCAAATATTTCCTAAGTGATGTTCAACAGTCCAAGGAATTTTTCACAGTATTTACTATAATATTTTTTCTTCTGGAAATAAAAGTATCATAGTATTATAATAAATCTTCGTTCCGTTAAACAGAAATTAAGGAAAAAAATTACACAAGGGGGCTAATAATTCTGACTTCAACTGTATGTAGATTCTTTACACATTTGCATAATGGTGATGTACTCTGTTCATTGGCTGCCTGTGAACAACTTCTTTGACCCACCCACAAACACTGTATCTGGTTTGTTGTTGTTTTTTCTAAAGATGAAATGTTCACTCTACTGCACTTTTACAACATTAAAAGGGGGGTTTAGATACATTCTAAAAAATGCTGGGTTCAACACAATCCCTTCACGTCGTCCCTATGGGAATCTCTTAAGTCAACTTAATGGTTTTTACAATTTTAGGCTGAATAAGGAATAAGGAGCAAAAATATTTTTTGGATTGTGGATCCTCGAACCAACCATTTCTGACACTGTGAGAAATAAAGTTGATGCTCCAATGGGTATTTTAAAATAACAATGTGCTTTTTAACATTTGAGTGATGCAAAACTACTGTAGGAAGCCAACAAATCAAATGAACAAACTTTGAAATAGCATAATAGCAGCACTTTAAAGATGATATGTGTAGATTTTCTCCTAATATGCATTTTCCTGACAGAAGTAAACACTGCTGCGCAATCAAAACATTGATCTATTTACGCGGCCCTAACACAGAAACATTGGCTCATCAGCAGTGATGCTCGATGCAGAAACCACACACATTCACCTTTAATGGAGGAGCCTGCCAGCTAAACCGCCGTCCCACACATATCTGTGAATTATAAGATGCACTGTTTACACAGGCCAGATTCTTAAACTCACACTGCAACGACTGCTCAACTGATGGAGGAACATGAAAAATCCTTTATAGTTTTTTTTTAAATTGCTTAAGTACTATTTTCAAGTAAGGTGTGTATTTTCAAATTTCTTAGTGCAAAATTAACACTATTCATTCTTACAAAACACCAACTTTATGATTTAATTGTGGTTTCACATATTTTTATTACATTTAATCATTGTCTTAGAATGCAAGGTCATTGGGAACGATTTTGACCACCAAAACACAACAGTATCTGTTTATTCACGATTAATTGCATCCAAAGTAAGTTTGTTTTGACATAAGATAATATATATAAATGTATATATAAATGCAATATAAATGTATATGTAATGCACACACATACATTAAAAAAAACTTTTTTTGCATTGAAATTTTAATTTATATATAATTTGTATCATATACACTCACTGGCCACTTTATTAGGTACACCTGTCCAACTGCTCATTTATGTAAATTTCTAATCGGCCAATCACATGGCAGCAACTCAATGCATTAAGACATGGTCAAGATTATCTACTGCAGTTCAAAAAGAGCATCAGAATGGGGAAGAAAAGTGATTTAAGGGACTTTGAATGTGGCATGGTTGTTGGTGCCAGACGGGCTGGTCTGCATATTTCAGAAAGTGCTGACCTATTGGGATTTTCACGCACAACCATCTCTAGGGTTTAAAGAGAATGGTCTGAAAGAGAAAATATCCAGTGAGTGTCAGTTCTGTGGGCGCAAATGCCTTGTTGATGCCAGAGGTCAGAGGAGAATGGCCAGACTGGTTCCAGCTGATAGAAAGGCAACAGTAAATCAAATAACCACTCATTACAACCGAGGTCTGCAGAAGAGCATCTCTGAACACACAACACGTCCAACCTTGAGGCAGATGGGCTACAGCAGCAGAAGACCACACCGGGTGTCACTCCTGTCAGCTAAGAACAGGAAACTGAGGCTACAATTCACACAGGCTCACCAAAATTGGACAATAGAAGATTGAAGAAACAGGATTCTGTACATTCAGGTCTAAATGGATGGGGCATAGGCACAGCATTAGAGACCTGTTGATTTCTGGCAATCACTGACTTAGTATGATATAATCTAGAGGCTAAATCAAACTTTATGTATGAGCCTCTGGCTTGCATGGTTCGAAACTTGTAGAGCTGCGCATCGATGGATTACTCTTCAGTGTTTGGACTCTCAGCAGTGAATATTAAACCACACTGAACTGAACTAAACGGAACTTCAACACTGAAAACTGGACTGACACTGTTTCAATTTTTTATAAGTGGAGTTTATGTAATAAACAAATTTCGAGAGGATCACGTGCTTATGATTGCTAGCAGCTGACCTGCATTATCCAATTCACAACGTACCAATCAGATGATTCCTAAGTTACTATAAATAACCTTGGTCATGTACCACTGCTATCTTCGCTTTGAAGGATCCCCCCTTCCACCCCTATTCCTCCTCCTTTCTAGATGGGTGGCACGGCGGCACAGTGCTTAGCACTGTCGCCTCACAGCAAGAACGTCTCTGGTTTCATTTCTTACCAAACCAGTCGACGTTTCTGTGTGGAGTTTGCAAGTTCTCCCCATGCTCACGTGGGTTTCCCCCGGGTTCTCCGGTTTCCTCCCACCGTCCAAAAATATGCAACTTAAGTTAATTGACTAATCCAAATAGACACCTTAGACATGCTCCTAGTAAGTAGCTATCTCCTAAGAACAATCATTATCTGTCCTTTAGCTACCCCAGCAGGGGAGTTCTCGAGATCCACCCGAGCTCACACTACCCTCTAGCCTTGCAACGGGAGGGAGCCCTGGGCTCGAGGATCTTATGAGCTCGGGGCTCTCTCCCGGGACAGCATGCCAAACTAGCTTTATAAACAATCATCAGCTAAGTGTGAACTCTTGAATGCATGTGAAGCTGCTTTGACACAATCTACATTGTAAAAGTGCTATATAAATAAAAATGAATTGAATTGAAAAGCAAGCAAGGGACGGCCTAAAATTACTTAGAGGATATAACTGTAAACTAATTTCCTCTATCTGAGAACCAGAACTGGCGAGGATGTGTGAGCAGATGTAACTGGCCAGCATACTGACTCTAAGCGACTTCAAGTAAACGATAAACCATTAACTGAAAATAAGGAATTATTAGGTTAATCAATCTAAATTAGACCAAATCACAACCTATAAGGTAATCAGCTTGAATTGGATTAATCAAGTTTTAAATTATTATAAATTGGAGTCAGATTAAATTCGGAGTTGGAAACAAATTAAAATACATTTTAATAAGTAAAAAATATTTCTTTTCACATGTGCTAAAAAGGCTTACACGCATTTAACCTTCACCCATGCTGTTAGTTCCGTCATAGGACTAATAGATAGACCCATACATATGTAAAACACTTTTTTACATGATTATGTTTATTGCACAATTTAAAAAATGCTGGAAAGTTTGTAAAAAGTTCACTTTTAATGATCTGTTACGATATAATATATACCTCCCAACTGCTTGTGAGCATTGCTCCAAACCAATAATAAAAAGAAACTGTCAAAGAAATCAGAAATCGACTCTGAAGAAGGTTTTGTTATGGAGCTGCAGTGCATTGATATCCGTTTAATATATTCAACATACCCAAATTGGACATAAAATAGCTAAAGTTCTCCTGGTGTTGCCATGGCAGCGACACAAAAGAAAGACAAACAAGTACTGTAAGCGATTGCTTGTTGACTGGGTTGAAGATCTCATGACCAGAATGTTGTTTTCCCTCAAGCTTTGTGATTAATTGTGCGAACACACACAATCAGCGTGGGACAATATATGCACCTGTCTATTTATATATATGTAGATACGTGTGCGCACTTCAGGTTATAAAGTGGGTTCATAAGCAGGCGACACAAAAGCTCCGAGGTCGAATCTAAATTGCTGTCTAATAAACATCACAGCGCTGTGCTTTGACCGAAATATCAGCGAGCGGCCAGCAGCATTTGATCTTTTATAAATAGCGTTGAATGCATGCTGCTGTGCTTTTGGAGCGGATCGGGCTCTGCTCATGTTGATTAGGCAGTGATTTGTGAGCGGCAGCGTTTTGGCTTCTTTATTCACCATTGCCTCGCAATCATCAAAACTCAGCACGAGTCTTTCATCTGCTCGCTCAAAGCGGCCAGCGACCAATCAGGCGGCTCCAGTAAAGGCCCTGTGTTTTACATTACTGCACACGTTCATGCTAAATTAGTTGCTTGTATTATTGTTGGTTTAAATTTGGAAATAAAATAGCCAGTGCTTTGGTTTCTGAATCGTTTGCCTGAGGGAAAATGTTTTAGCTTAACCATGAGAAGATACATAAATAAATCATGTATATAAATATATGAGGAGTTCAGATGCAAAAGCCGCTAAATGCCACGTCAGCCAAACATTATCTAATGACATGGAGCGAACGCTTTAGGCACGTACTATATGTCCAACAAATGTTTTTGCTTCAAATCATCTTAATTGTGCCATCAGCACATTCAGAAATACCAGTTTGTTGGCAAAAGCCGATAAACGCCACTTGCCTTTGGCAGCAAAAGCCGCTATGTCCCGAGAACCAGCCAGAAGGGTCTGTGTATCATCCGTTCATTTGATTTTTCCTTTTATTCTGGAAAACGAAACAACAGAAAAACAGTCAATATTTCGTTTTTCTGTTTATTCAGTAGGCACAAATAACTCATCTGTTATTTTGCTTATTAGCTTTTAACGGAAAATTAAAAACAAACACAAAACAAAAACGAAATAATGAGTCAAAAAACGGTCCGTGTACATTTTGTTCATTTGTTTTCCGGTTGAAAATGGAATAAAGGGAATGAAGAAAACGGCCGTTTTTCCGTTTTTCTTTTGCTGACAAAAAAACAAAAAACAAGATTTTGGCTGGATTTTCGTTTTTTTAATCTAGGGTTGGAAAACGAATTAACGACTTCAAAATTCATTATTGACAAGTAGACGTGCTGAAACGCCCATTTTCCTGTGATTAGCCAACCAAATCTGAGCTTGTGACGTCGCCCTCAAAATAAAAGCCCTGCACGCAGGCTTTTAATTATTATTATTTAATTATATATATAAACTAAGTTTACATATTCACACACAGCAGGCTTACATTCATTGCGTATGTATAAATTAAATAAAAACGTAAATTAGCGGTATTAGACATTTGCCATTAAAAAAAAAAAATAGTTCGCTGCCGAACATCTACAATACATTATTTGAATCAAGCTTCGTTTACAATGTTTAACTTGCTCTACTACTTACATTACATCTAAATCCCAAATATCAGAAATGACAACAGATTTTTAAGATTTATTTAATGTCCATTTTTATGTTATTGATTAATGCAGTTACTTGCATTCATTCAGATTTCATTCATTCATTTTCTTTCTGCTTTGTGCCTGGTTTATCAGGGGTAACCACAGTGGAATGAACCGCCACTTGACATATTTATGTATTTTTAATTTTAGGTGGTTGGTGTAATGGTAAAATGGTTGGTAAAATAATTTCTAATTGAAATTCTAATTAGTGATTTTCAACTAATTACATTGTCTTGTCCCAATGGTGGATTTAGAGATTTTTGCAAAAAAAAAAAACAAAAAAAAAAAAAGTGGATTTAGCTGGTTTTGACGCAAAAGAAAATCTCCCTTGTTAAAAACCAAAGAATTGTCTGAAGTGACATTTTTGAAAAAAAAACTCATTTTATTTACTAGCTAATAATCTTTTCATTTTCTATAAAATGAAACTTCTGAACTTAATCAGAGGAGCCTGATAGAAAATGCTCATTTTGAGCACCTTTAGCGTACAGTTCCAAAGACACATACAGACTTTCATAACAATTTGTCAATGCGTTTGTAAAATACAGCAATTTTTGACATAATTCAAAATGACCGATGGCCAAAAAAGCAAACATGGGAAAATCAGACATTGGTATGCTTCGCTGGATGTAAAGAGACCAATTATGAATCTTAGACAAAGAGTTGAGGTTATAAGCAAAAAAAGCATTTTTTTCTTTCTCCGGACCACAAGGGGGCAATGCGCCGAAACGCTGCAGCTCACTTCAGACTATGTATGTGATAACACATAGTTTATTATAAATACGTAAATGCATTAACAAGATAACACCTTAGGTCAATTTTCGCAAGCTCTACATTAAATTTGTTCGTAAGTTAATCGAAAACGGTCTGACTAATCAACTTGAATTCCTTAACTTTTGGCCAGCATGGTCTAGATCATGGTGAAAATTGGATAAACGGTCTAGGATGAGTTTGTTCAAATAAGTTTAGCAAAAAATTCAAAATAGTAAATAAAATTGTCATAGGGTGCGTTTAATTCGACACCCTATGTTGAGGGCACCCCCTTGCAAAGGGTACCTAGCACAAAGAAAGGGTACCAAAATGCGGAGCTGAACGCAATTGGTTTACAGAAACACGTCATTCGCTCGCGCAACAAGCCAGAATGAAAACATAGGAACCTCCATGGTTTAAATACACAGCCGAAACATTACTCCGTAATAATATATACATATAATAACGAGCTAAGGTCGACCCGAGCTCAAACAAACCTTGTCGTCGTCTTGATGAACAGCCACAAAGCCAAGAAGAGCAGATTCTCCCCTGTGCCCTGTAGTTTTTACGAGCCCGTCTGAAGCACAAGCAGTTTCGCTTTCTCACTTACGCTCCCGTCTATATTTGAAATAACAAACTTCTTGAGCTGATGATAATAACGTGCCCTTGATTACTGACGTGCTTTTAAAGCCCCATCCTTTTAGAAACAGACAAACGCAAGACTGACGCGTGCAGAAACAAAAGAGAAGCCGTAAAAAGGAGATAATTATTTTTTTAGCAAACTATTATGAACTCAGAATGACAAAATTACTTTCTAACAAGAGGTTACATATGCTGGTGAAGATTACAGACAGATGAGAGGTTTGCACTGACTGTGGGCTATATTTCGTGTTGTTTTTGAACCTAAATAAGGACTAAATGTCTGCTGTGTGCAGTTTTTCTATAATTGGTAACATATCGCAGACTGTAAGGGGCTGTATGTGTTCATATATGCTGCATTTATTTATTTATTTATTCATTTTAAATAATCGCAGATGTTACAGTAGGCTATTTCGCATCAATGTTCTGCAGTTATAATCAGATCATGTTCATAGAAAGGTTAGTAATGAACATTAATACACCAATATTTATGTGTAAAAGCATCTGTTTTGTGAGAAGTGCTTCTCATATGATATTTGAACGACCCGTACAGCTTTACTCTAGACATTTTGTCGAGCGAGAATGACATGACGTTGACTGAAACTTTCTGTCGTACACCACGCCCACCTGTCGTAAACGCAAGCTTGATAAAGGTGACCTGTACCGACCCGTACCGTACCGTACCACTCAGTGGAAACAGTCCAATAAACTCCCAGAGCGAAAGAAGAAAAAGAAGATGGAAAAATAAGAAGAAGCAGAACGGATACATTGGTGCTTGGCCCTCAATAATAATAAAAAAACAATACAATAATACAAGTAAATACAAATACCTTTAAATGATCATGTGACATAAAATGTAATATTTTGAAATTAAATTTCCATAAAATCTAAAAACGTATATATATTAATATATTTGGGAATATATACGGATCCTGACAATTGCAAACAATCAAAGGCTGTTTCATTCGCACAAATTTCAGCTCAAAAACACACTTTGATGGTGACCTGAATTATTTTGCTGAAACCCCATTCGCGTACAATAGAAAGCCCCCAAACGGCGAAGTCTGAATGTCATCCATGGTATTTTTATCATATGAAGGCAGTTGTCATGAATGCCCACATACACACACCACACACACAGAGACTCATACATGCACGAACCCACTCGCAGACACTCATGCAGATCTATTTACAGTAATGGCACCATGAGAACCGAAGAGAGTGAAAAAATTAATTCATGTAGATGAAGGTTAAAAACGTCAAGATCGCTCGACACAAAAACACACAGCTGCTGCTCCGCATGGGTCGTTACATCTGTCCGTGTTTTACAACAGCAAAAACAATGCTGGATTCAAACAATACAACATAATTAATCAGAGAATTAAGATTTGTGTAACATGTGCCGGTCAAAAGTCCAAATCACACTCCAGTAGTGTCAATTAAAATTATAAACAAATTATATGTAATAGATCACATGACATACTCAATAATTCTAACAGAATTGAAATTCGTTAACAATACACTACCACATTAAAATGTATTAATGTATTGGAATAATACTTATTTATTTGTATTGTTATATCGTCAAGACATCTATTTATCTACACCAGGGCTATTCAATTAGTTTGTCATGGGGTCCAGTTCATGAAGAGCATCCCAAATGAGGGGCCGGGGAGATAACTTGCAAATATGAGTGATGATGATGACACAACAGCAATATAAGAGCCCATATGCTGTATTTTTGCTCCTTAAGACACTCACGTTGTCTTTTTCTACATTAAAATGTGAATATGTTGTATTTTGAAACTACATAACTGCATTGTACAATGTGGCTTTTTTATAAACATATTCAAATATTGTATTTCAAAGCACAACAAAAGCAGTGCATTGCTCAAGTCGGCTTCTGCTACATTCAGACACATTCATATGTTATGTTTTCATATGTAAGGGTTCTGAATTTTGGTTGTACGATTATAGTCTGAAGAATAATCATGGTTTTACGGTTATCACGATTTTTATGCAATTATTAAATTCAAAACACTACTAGTTTAGAAAATCACAAGAAAACTGCAATAGTGCTGCAATAGTTTATTGCTGCTCAGTAACCAAATACAGCACAAAATATTAATAAACAACAAACAATAGTCCATTTCTCTCTTGGGACTTAAATAAATGAGTGTTAATTTTACAATCAAAATAAATGACAGAACAATAAATAAATCAATAAAAATAAGAATAATGATAATTTAAACTATATATTATCTAAGAATTTAAATGAACTGTTATTATTATCTGTGTACATCCATAATCATTTTAATCACTAATTAGTCTAACATATATTTCGTTTTCATTGCACTGAAAGCCACGCACAACTCACAGCGTGAGATCATTTCTACTGAGTGCGATTGGAGGTCTGCTTGGAAGCCGTGCGCGCACCGCTTAATATGCGCACGCCTCCATTGGAAATAATGTAGTTGCGTGTGGAAAATGTGATATGTGAACGGCCTGCTGCTATTGTTAATGCAGTGTGCGTGCGTATTATCCTCGGTATAAGCTCGGAACCTTAAACTAGCACATAGTTGGCGTAACTTTTAGTTTAGCAGTTTTGTTCCGTGCAACAGAAACGCGGCGTTGAGAAGCCTTTACGTTTAATCAACTATTGTGAATTTAAGCGCGGTTAATAGTACAATCCGCTAATCATTGCATCTCTATTGATGATATCAGTGCATTGTAAAGGTCTTTTCTACAAACATCCAAATGTTTTCGGCTGCTCGCGCCACTCAATGTCAGGTGACTCACAGTCTGCGCAGCCTTCACCTGCAGCTCGTGCTGTATTTAACAGACGCACGTCACTTCATAACTATAACGGCCGTTTTTTTTTTTCCCCGATTGAACTAAATTTATTTCTGATGTTAGTCACACTATTTGGAGGGCCAAAACAAATTACGTCGGGGGCGGGGTTTGGCCCGCGGGCCACCAATTGAATAGCCCTGATCTACACTCTAAGCGTAAAAAAGTTAAATGCTGGGTTGTTTTAGCATAACATTGGGTCAAATACAACCGTTCAGTTAAAAAAAAAAAAAACATAATTTGCATTTAATTTTAAAACTTAACCCAACGTTGTGTTTATTCATATTTGACCCAAACACACTCGTTCATCTCTCTGACACTTTAAGAGACCATTGCACCAAACACCTTCATAAAATTGCTCCATATCTATATGAAAACAGTACGTTTCTGAACACGGCTCACACAGGTGAGTGGCTTTGACAAACCACCTGTAGTAACAATCATCTTTCCATATGCACGAGACACTTTACTTAATTTACACCTTACAAAGACTCAGTGAGAAAAACAATGTTTACTTGTGAATGTACCACACAAATCATATTGCACTACTTGTTTTCATCCACCCTTGTCACGATACTGGATTTTGATACAAATCAGTACTGAAATTTTAAAAACGTCCATTTCCTGTGACATTTAAGCGCTGTGAAGCACATTTTTAAACAGCGCTGGTTTGCCATTGTGTTCACATGCTCAACAGAAATGACTGTGATTGGCTGTGAAGATCATCGGTTCACCGAACTCACTGCTGTTTACTGAGTGTATCCACAGATACAGGGACACTAGTGCGTTTTAAAGCCGCAATTCATTAGTGGATCGCTCTTATATCTGCTTATAGACAAACAAGCTAATCGACGTGACTTTGAAATGCTTCAGTGTCCCAGTACCTGTGGTTACACTCAGTAAACAGCGGTGAGTTCGGTGAACTCGTAATCTTCATGGCCAATCACAGCAGGAAATGGAGGCTTTTAAAATTTCAGTAGCGATTGGTATCGAATTCCAGTATCCGACGAACCTAATCCACCCTAATTACCTCCTCTGCACAGTATCTTGCTCAATATTGTTGTCTTACAAAAAAAATCTGTCTTAGGCCATGTGTATAATTTAAGTAAGTATAGTTTATGCATAGTATTTAGTATAGTTAGATGTATGTACCCTTATTCAGGGTTTTATTTTCCTGCTATTTTACCTTTTGAATCAGTAACTGACAAAAAAATCATTTCAAACCCTCCTTATGTAGGTTTTTCCGCCATTTTCTTTTTTGAATTAGTAACTGAAAAAAAATGATTTTAAAGCCTCCTTATTTTGGGTTTTGTTTTCCCGCCATTTTCTTTTTTGAATCAGTAACTGACAATTTTTTTTTTAAAGCCTCCTGAGTTAGGATTTTGTTTTCCCACCATTTTGCTTTTTAAATTAGTAACTAATAAAAATATATATTTTTTCAAAGCCACCTAATTTAGGGTTTTGATTTGCCTCCATTTTATTTTTTTGAATCAGTAACTGTTGTAATCGGTAATTGTTCTGTCTTACGAAAAAAATCTGTCTTAGGCCATGTGTATCGTTTAAGTAAGTATAGTGTATGCATAGTATAGGTAGATGTATGTAAGGCAGTTCCATCTACATTGCTGTAATGTAATGTGTATGGCCATACACTCAAAGCCCTTCACAATTATTATGGGGGGTCTCTCCACACCACCACCAGTGTGCAGCATCCACTCGGATCATGCGACAGCAACCACAAGACAATGGCGCCAGTGCACTCACCAGCTATAGGGGGAGAAGTGCCATGGGATTATACTCTTTACGGGAAGTGCCATGGGATTTTTAATGACCACAGAGAGTCAAGACCTTGGTTTATCGTCTCATCTGAAAGACGGCACCCACTGACAGTATAGCATCCCCTTCACTTTACTGGGGCATTGGGACTCACACAGACCACAGGTTGAGCACCCCCTGCTGGTCTCACTAACACCACTTCCAACAGCAATCTAGTTTTCCCGTGTGGTCTCCCATCCAGGTACTGACCAGGCTCAGCCCTGCTTAGCTTCAGTGAGTAACTGGTCTTGGGATGCTTGGTAATGTGGCTGTGGTTATATTCTATGCATATGCATTATGGTGCATATGAGGTAAAGGGCCACGAAACACCAAAACACATTTTTTGAGCTGTTGACAGTCATATATGTGTCCCACGCTGCTATAAACACTATTAGGACACATATAATTGACTAAAAAGTGACAATTGGTTGTTTTTGTGTTATTTCGAGCAAATTCGTTACGAATTTTTGAGGCTGCGTCACGCCGATGAGATCTATGCATGTATTCCAGCGTGCACAGTGGACGCCTGTCCTGGCGAGAACACTCTGACGTCTCTGAGCGTGCGGCATTAATTCATGAGATAGCTTTTGTTCAAGCCAATCAGCGTGCTCTATTGTGTATGCGGTGCAACTCATTAATATGCACGAGAGCTTCGAAGACTGTGTGTACGCGTTGCAGTGTCCAGACGGCAGGGACGCCACGTTGTGCTTCCAAAACAAGTGGAAGAAGGAGACACAGGTCGCCAGTGTTGTGTTTATGTGCTGCAAGGAAGGTTTAGTTTACATTTCCTCGCTATGAGAGTGCAGCTGGACTCACACGCGAGCGCAGCAGAAATGTGTCTGTAAGAAACTTATTTTTTTCACCCGAGAGCTTTCCGCATCTGGAAATGGTGAAATCGGGATTTGCCGCTCGTCTCCTTTTAAAACAGACGCCGCTCCAGTTTATGTGGATTGTCCTGGTCTACAGATTTGGTAAGCCATCAGTGCTCTTTGTTTGTTTATTCAGATGGCAAAGTTAGTTCGTAGTTAGTAGTTCGTAGAGTTCGTAACTCTTTCAGTGTTTAAAGACAGAATGATTAACTGTTACTGAGTTTACAGAACGTTAATATCCGTACAATATTAAAGACTGAAAGATCCGCTGTAAATTCTGCTCTCCGAGTGTAAACACTGCAGTCAAACAATTACTTTCGTGTAGAATTTTCACCGCGTTTTGTGACAGGATAGTCTGTGGAGGGTTTTTTATTTCTCCCTTACACCGCGCGGTATCAAACACTCCATTAAAACAACACTCTTAATACTTTCTCATACCTCGTTTGTCACGGGGGACATGCAGGAAATGTTCCTGGATTAAAGTATAAGTGCCAAACTGCCGTTAAAGTCGACAAATTAATAATTTGGCTAATAATTAGATGACTGATGTCCATGTAAACAGTCACTGTCTTTCTCCCCTGTGTCTGTGTGTTGCCTGTTTGAAAATGAGCGTGTGCCTAAATGGAAACTCCCATCTTTATGAAAACCTTCCCTCATTCCCTCCTCTGACACTCCCACCTAAACAGAGCTGGACACACCCACTTTCCTGAGCTTTTCCAGACTGTAGATGTGAAAACACTCAGCTGAGCCAGGGTGGTTTCGTGGCCCTTTAAAGCACAAGTAAATTAAATTAAATTAACATATATATTAGTAGTATCTTGATTCCTAAAACGCAACATCATACTGCAGTTTCACATATCTCAGAGTCATTTAATACTCATTGTTTTGTCTTGTAAGGCGACCACATTGGCTCAGCCAGTCAATAATAGCCATGATATTGTTTACAGTGAGAAGCATCAATGGAAAAGCAGTGAAAGATCACAGCGTCTGGTTTATTACCATAACAAAGCCTTAGAGGAAACATTACCTAAACTTCTGAGAGTTTCTCTGAACTTTCACGGCTCATGTGATCTGATGAAATATGGCCACTCGCAGAACATTTACCCTTTGCATCAGGAGACAATGGTCTTTTTGTTGCCATAGCAACAATTTCTACTTGGTGGAGGAGTTTTTGCATCTTACAAGTGTAAAGTTGATACTATGTGTCCAACACATTCTTATAACAGAGACTACACAGAACACCAGGAGGAAAATGCTACATTTTAATATTAATAATAATCATTAGTTCTGCAACAGACATAAACCTTGCAGCTTTTTAATAAGTATAATTTGGTAGTTGATAAAATACAAAGTAAAAATGCCACACACTTAGAGTTGGTCAGCATAGCAAAAAACAATACTACATTTGGTAAGGTCATGTATTCTGGTTGTGGATTGCTTAAATTACTCCGATATCAACTGAACACAGCAGTGTAGAAAAGCTATTTATATTATATTACTATATATTAGTAATGTAAATGTTAACAGATTAAACAAGGGATTCATTTAAAGCCACCTTTTTAGGGGGGTTTATTGATATTTTTGAATTAGTAAAATTATTTCAAAACCTTCTAATTTAGGGTTTATTTTCTTGCCATTTTGGTTTTTAATCAGTCACTGTCAAAAAATATTTTCAAAGCCTCCTTATTTAGGGTTTTGTTTTCCGCCATTTTGCTTTTTGAATCAGTAACTGTCAAAAATGAATTTCAA
>CAIGQQ010032929.1:3051266-3083481 GCA_903798035.1 Danio albolineatus
TTTTTTCCCCAATTTCTGTTTAACGGAGAGATGATTTTTTCAACACATTTCTACACATAATAGTTTTAAGAACTCATCTCTAATCACTGATTTATTTTATCTTCACCATGATGACAGTAAATAATATTTTACTAGATATTTTTAAGACACTTCTATACAGCTTAAAGTGACATTTAAAGGCTTAAAGGCTAGCTTAGTTAGGTTAACTAGACTGGAAAGGGTAATTGTATCATCATTTTTTGTTCTGTAGAATATTAAAAATTAAATCAGCCTAAAGGGGCTAATAATTTTGTACTTAAAATGTTTTTTTTTAAAAATGTAAAACTGCTTTTATTTTAGCCGAAATAAAACAAATAAAACTTTTTCCAAAAGAAAGAATATTATCAGAAATACTGTGAAAATTTCCTTGCTCTGTTAAACATCATTTGGAAAATAATTAGTAGTGTCTTCGTTAATACTTCAAACATTGTTTGTGAAAATAAAATCTCAAAATATACTGGTGAAATAATGTTCTACTATCATTGAGAGAAATAGACATATTTACAGTATCAATCTATTTACAGTGCTATCAAATGGATTAGGGTTAGGAGGTTCACAAAGAAATAACAATTAAATATTCATCTGTCTTTATTTGATCAAAATTACAGGAAACAGTAAAATGAGAAATATTTCTACAACCTTCAACTGTTCACTGTTTCAATACATGTAATTATTACTCAAATCTTCAGTATTGCATTCTTAATTTTAAGTAATTTTATTGAGCGTATTCAATCATAAATTATTATTATTAATGTTATTTACCGTTATTTAAGTATTGAAATTATAGGGTGGCACGGTGGATCAGTGGTTAGCACTGTCACCTCACAGCAAGAAGGTCTCTGGTTCAAGTCCCGACTGGACCAGTTGACATTTCTGTGCCGAGTTTGCATGTTCTCCCCGTGTTGGCGTGGGTGAATTGATGAAAACAAAATTGGCCTTAGTTTATGAGTGTGTGTGTAACTGCGAGAGTGTATGGTTGTTTCCCAGAACTGGGTTGCGGCTGGAAGGGCATCCGCTCAGTAAAATGTATGCTTAAATAGTTGGCGGTTCATTAAGTCGAAGGAAAATGAATGAATGAAGTAATAAAATTGTGTTGTTTTAGTTCATTTAATGACCTGTTAATTGTATTTAACCACCAAATTCACCATCAAATAAATCCATAGTAAGTTTTTACACCTGTGAAAATGACTTTTTTTAATTAAATTTAAAAAGTGTATCGTATTGAGTACATTTTAAGGTCTTAGCAAGAAATCTTTTAATGAAAATATTCAAAAATGAAAGCTCTTTTCTCAGAAGAAGCACATTTGCATTGCTTTGAAACTCATTTCTGTCTCATTCATCAAGAAAAAAAAACAATCATTTTCTGTTTAGAAGTTTTAATGAGTCTGAGTTTGAAAGCTCGAGGAAATGACAATAACACAAACCCAGGAGATAATTATCTTTTCTTAATTATTCCAGTTGCTCTCCGCGCACGTAAAGCAGAGTAAAACCCAAGGCTCCTCTCAGAGCTCTTCTTATTAACATCAGAAAGTTCAACAGATCTGTTCAATTAGACTCAAACGCAGTAATTATCCGCACGCGCTCATCCATGAGAGATGTTTGCACTGTCACTGGATTACTTTGCCATCTATAATCTTGATTCAGCACGGCAAGCAATCAGTTTAGCAAATTCTTCAGAATGAATGAGCGTTTAGGAGAGGTTTATTTATATCTGAGTTTTTTGTTGTTGTTGTGTGTTTGTATGCATGTGTATGTGCACTTTGCTGGTCTAAAGTTTCAAACATTATATTATATTATATTATATTATATTATATTATATTATATTATTCATTCATTCATTCATTCATTTTCTTTTCGGCTTAGTCCCTTTATTAATCCGGGGTCGCCACAGCGGATTGAACCGCCAACTTATCCAGCATTTGTTTTACGCAGCGGATGCCCTTCCAGCCACAACCCATCTCTGGGAAACACATCCACACATTCCCATTCACACACATACACTACGGACAATTTAGCTTACCCAATTCACCTGTACCGCATGTCTTTGGACTGTGGGGGAAACCGGAGCACCCGGAGGAAACCCACGCAACCACGGGGAGAACATGCAAACTCCACACAGAAATGCCAACTGGCCTAGCCGGGGATCGAACCAGCGACCTTCTTGCTGTGAGGCGAACGTGCTACTCACTACGCCACCGTGGCGCCCACATATTATATTATATTATATTATATTATATTATATTATATTATATTATATTATATTATATTATATTATATATTATGTTATGTTATATTATATTATATTATATTATATTATACATATGTTATGTTATATTATATTATATTATATTATATTATATTATATTTTATTATATTATATTATATTATATTATATTATATTATATTATATTATATTATATTAAACTTCAGAAATAGTATAACAATTTAAAACACCTCTTTTCACATACTGAAAAGTTTAAATGTATTTTATTCCTGTTGATATAAATGAATTATTATTTTAGTCTTAGCTGTCGTGATGCATCACATATGATTCTAACATGAAAAATTCAGCGCGAGAATTTGTTATCAATAATAAGATGTATTATTACTATTTTATTGCTATCATCGGTGTTGAAAAGATGCATCACCATGTCAGGTGTGTATTATTTCTTTAATACTTCAATCAATTATTCATTCCTTACATATTGTAATAGCTTTATAAGGAACATTTGACACTGAACACTCCAGGAATAAATGACATTATATTTTAAGTGAGGTATTATTTCACAATATTGTATTTTGGACCAAAATAATGCAGCCTGAGTGAGAAGAGACTACTTCAGAATTAAAATAAAAAGATTGTTTTGATTAGTTTGATGATGACAAGCTCAAAGAAACACATCTCACTTCATGAATCTGTCCTCTAATACGTCCTCTAGCTCTGAATTTATCTCTGTAAAGGTTGACTAGTCAAGCGTGCCGTGATTTGCACTTATGTGAGTTTCTCTTCTGTGTCATTAGCTCAAGTTATATAAAACTTTGCTCAGCTGAGATAAGCTTATCTTCTCTGTAAAACCGCATGAGCAGAGCTGAAGAATCTCATCAATAAAATACAAATAAACTGAAGGTTAAGAGATCACACCCGTCTGGGAAGAAAACCTATAGTCTGCGGTTTAAATGCTCCCAAGGGCTTGTGGGTTTGATGAAGAATTTGATCTGTTTTGGTATTAGATGCCTTTCCACTGTTAGACACACTGAAACGCAATTAGGAACATTAATTAAAGGGGACAGTTCCCCCAAAACTGAAAATTCTGTCATCATTTACTCACCCTGTTTAAGTTTCTTTCTTCTGTTGAACCATCCTGATCTCCAGTCTGTCAGTTTAGTGGCTAATTCGTACAAATTCATACAATTACATTCATTCGTTTTCCTTTTGGCATAGCCCAGTGGTTCTCAAACTTTTTCCACCAAGTACCACCTCGGAAAAAAACGGTCTCTCCAAGTACCACCATAATGACCAGTATTAAAATACAGTAGCGTAGTAGGCCTAATTAAGCAGCACTGCACAGTTCAAAAAGGAGACAATTAATTCCTATTATTAAGAATATGTATTATTGTCAGCCACTTTAAACAATATAAATAGTCTGAACATTAACTGTGCTTGCAGACAAAAAAACCTTCATCATTTAAATTTAAATGTGCTTTTAGAAGTGATTTAAGAATGGCGCTGTTTTTTAAGGGTAAAAAGAAAACTGCTGTACTTGTAAAGTATTAATGTATAGTAGCCTATTTATCAAAACCTGGAAATGTTGCTTGGACCTGATGAATAGGCTATATGTCATATACGTATATATACACATTATTTTATACCTTTTGAGACATATATTGCTTGTACAGATGACATATTTGTATATCTTTGAAATCTAAACGTTATTTAGTATTTTGATATGATTTGGAATTACATATTTAAATTATAAATTAGATCTGCTTACTGCTCGTCATTTACAGTAGGCCTGTGTGTGTCAGAAAAGCCAGTGAATAAATGCATAAATCCCATAGTCTGTTGCTATTCTTGATTCTGATTGGCTGAAGGGTGTGCACTATTTTCACTGAACCACACAGGTAGTTCCAGTCAGTTTTGGTCACAGTTCGAAATAAGTGCGCTTCTCCCAAACGTTTACAGTTACTATAGCAACTCGCATGTGCTGCGCATGAAACCGATGAGGACTGTGAATGGTGGACGGGAAATCCGCAAAATGAAAAAAATACTCATCAATTATGCCACAAAATCAAGTTTTAAGAGTTTTCAAGCGAAAATATAGTTATTTTAAAGTCAAATTGGCAGTTTATAAGGATATCGTGTGTATAAAAATGATGGAAGCTCCAGGCGGTCAGCTGCAGCTCCTCGAACCTCCGCAACACTCTGCAAGTGCCGCGCGCCTCGTTTTCTTCCTCTGCGCCAAGCAGATTGACTTTTTAACATCTGATGACGCGATGCATTAAAGTAAACATTCTAAGCACTCTGGTGTACTTCAGGGAACAGCCAATGCTGTCTGATCACGATGTTATCGTACGCGTAGGTGACACGTTGTTATCGTGCTTTGCCGATTGCGGAGATATAACCTCCAGATGCTGAGCGGGCACAGGTGCTCATGTATGCGGCAACAGCTATGTTATGTTATGTCTTCGGCTAGACATAATACCAAAGACCCTCTGGGTGTATATTTCATGAATCGATTTTCATATTTCCATGTTATTCGATAAGTGAAGTTTCACGAACAAATGTCGAGAGGAACACGTGATACGATTGACCGCAGCTGGTCTCCCATTTACAATCACTAGCCAGCCAATCAGATTAAATCAATCCCACTATAAGTATCCCAGCAAACATCACTCCGTTATCTTCGTTTTCCCGAAGAAACCCCCCATCCACCCCTTCTCCTCCTTCTATCTTTAACACGGGGAGCCCTCGAGAACTACCTGATCTCGTTCTCCCAGTTACATGCTCATTCTACCAGGCGGGAGCCCTGGGCTCAACTATCTCCGAGCTCAGGGTTCTCTCCCGGGACAGCATGCCAAACCTGCTAACAGTTGTCAAACAGTATCTAAGTGCGAACTCTTGAAATAAAAATAAAGGTACAGTTCACCTGAAAAAAAAAATGACTATATCCTTCATGTTGTTTCAAACCAGTATCAATTAGTTTAATTTTGGAGTAAAACATATAGAATTTATAATTAAATTGTTTTGGGGCTGCAACAGATAAATAAATAGTAAAATACTAATACCGATGCAGCTTCTTTAAAAAAATGGTTTGGCTTAAAGGTTTAAATTACTATCATTAACACGTGAAAACGCCGCCACGGTGGCCGAGTGGTTAGCACGTTCGCCTCACAGCAAGAAGGTCGCTGGTTCGATCCCCGGCTGGGCCAGTTGGCATTTCTGTGTGGAGTTTGCATGTTCTCCCTGTGGTTGCGTGGGTTTCCTCCGGGTGCTCCGGTTTCCCCCACAGTCCAAAGACATGCGGTACAGGTGAAGTGGGTAAGCTAAATTGTCCGTAGTGTATGAGTGTGAATGAGAATGTATGGATGTGTTTCCCAGAGATGGGTTGTGGCTGGAAGGGCATCCGCTGCGTAAAACAAATGCTGGATAAGTTGGCGGTTCATTCCGCTGTTGCGACCCCGGATTAATAAAGGGACTAAGCCGAAAAGAAAATGAATGAATGAATGAACATGTGAAAACGTTTTTAGTCTTTTTTTACAGTAAATTGCTGTGATTACGTCAACTGCATTACTTTCACAATAACATTCCGCCTACAATATATTACTGTGAACTTTCACAGTTAAATCCTGTAAAGTGACATTAATGTAATTTACTGTGAAAAATTACAGTTAAATGTTGTGAATTTCTGGAAAGTTTTTACAGTGTACAGAAAAATGTCAAGTCACACTTTGGTAACTTCTCACTTTCATTGCATCAACTTTGTTTTCACAAGTTTTACTTATTTTTGAGATCTCGTGAATTTAAGACAAAAATCTACACACAAGAGATCAGAGTGAACGTAAGAAAATGGATTTATAAGCATCAAAACAATAATAATGAAAGAGTATTCAGTATACACATAATAGTTGGCGGTTCATTCTGCTGTGGCGACCCCTGATAAATGAGGGCCTAAGCCGAAAAAAAAAAAAAAAAAAAAACTATTCAAGCATATGTTTTACACAGCGAATGCCTTTCCAGAACACAACCCAGTACTGAAAAACATCCACTCGCATTCACACACACACACTCATACATTGGGCCAATTTAGTTTATTCAATCTACCTTTATCTACCTGTGTTAGGACTGTGGGGGAGACCGGAGCACCCGGAGGAAACCCACACCAACACAAGGAGAACATGCAAACTCCACACAGAAATGCCAACTGACCCAGCCAGGAATGCAAACCAGCAACCTTCTTGCTGTGAGGCGACAGTGCTAACCACTGAGCCACCGTGCCGCCCTATATAAAGACGTATGTAAATTTAATTAATTTGCTTAATAGAAAAAAAAAATATTCCACCTATGTTTAATTTCAGTGCTGCCCAGGAGTAACAATTAATAGATCTCTATGCAATTTTTATCGAAACAAAGCTCAGATCCTTTGGTTTTTGTATGGATTTGATAAAAGCTGCAGAAAAAAAAGCAGACTTTAAGCCAATGAGATTGTAGATATATATGACCTGCAGCGTGTTTTTCAGAAGATAATATAAGAGGTGGAAGATTTAACATCACGAGTTTTATCACTACTTCATCTAATCACCGTCTGCAAAAAAGTGAGAATGAGATCAAATGAAATGACGTGATCCTTTTTCTTCCCAAAGGCTGTAGTGAGTCTGGACAGAAAAGCAGACTTTAGCAGAAACATTACAAACACTGTAATAGATTAATAATAATTTTAAACTATTTAAAAAATAAAAAAATTATAAATAATATTAATAATAATAATAATAATAACAATACATGGAGCTCTGAAGGCAGAGGGTGGAGTGGGCATTGCCAGCAGAGCAGGAGAAAAAGAGGGGAGCGAACAACTGTTGTCAGTCGGCTCATAAAATGAGACAAACCGTGAGGAAACCTATGATTTTATAGTTTACAAAGTAAAATGCAAAGAAATAGACAGTAATTTAATGCCCGGCTACATTTGTTATTCGTAATTTCATATACACATAACCATAATTAGTTAAGTAATTATAAAGATAATCGTGTTTATATAAACACTGTAAACGAGGAGGACTTCTCTCCTCCTCAATCCCCGGGTCTGAATGCAGACACAGTGAATAGCAGTTCAGAAGGTCTCTTGCCCTGTCTATTCCAAATATTAACCTTGCTGGTAATCTGGAGGATTTTTAAACATGTGCGAACACAGCAGCACTGATATAGGAGATGTGTCTGAATGGTAATAAACTCAACTGATAAAAGACAACGTCTGCCATTCTCCAATTCTCGTACAGCTCTCCAGACAAAAACGCTTGCTGTAAACCAACAGCTTTGCTGTATCAGCCCTGACAGCATCATGGGGAAAAACATGCAACAAACCCTGTGGATCACGGAAACAAACACATAAGGTTACAACCCTTCATGAACAGCTAAATACTGCTTGCCATGCGCAGACGCGGTCTTACCAAGACAATGGGTCTCACAGCTTGGCAGGTCTGCCTTGCCTTTGGAAAGCACATGCTCTCATGAATAATTAAGAAGCAGGGTCTTCTCATAGGATAAGAAAACTCCACTTTGAATAATAACAAGAAAGCGACGCATCATCACTCCACTAGCAGATTCGTGTACCTGTTCCCCCTCTCAGCTGATTACGGTCACTGTAGAACATTTTATTGAAATGTATATATAAGCCCATTAGATTTAGGCAAGGCAAGGCAGGGCAAGGCAAGTTTATTTATATAGCACATTTCATACACAGTGGCAATTCAAAGTGCTTTACATGAACAGAAATAAAATTGAAGTATAAGAAAATAAAATAATAAAAAAAAAACTGATAAAAACAGATTAAAATGAGTTAAGACAAGTTATAAAAAAATGAAAATAAAAGAAATATAAATATATAAAAGAAAGACACAATAGTGCGATCTGTCGGACGTAACACAGTGCTCATTCAGTAAAGGCACAGCTAAACAGATGTGTTTTCAGTCTTGATTTGAATGTACCTAATGTTGGGGCACAACTGATCATTTCTGGAAGCTGATTCCAGCAGCGGGAGGTGTAATAGCTGAAAGCAGATTCACCCTGCTTTGACTGAACTCTTGGAATTTCTAGTTTATATGATCCTAAAGATCTGAGTGATCTGTTATGTTTGTATTCAGTGAGCATATCTGTAATGTATTGAGGTCCTAGGCCATTTAGTGATTTACAGACAAGTAATAATACTTTAAAATCTATTCTGAATGTAACTGGGAGCCAGTGTAGAGACCTGAGGACAGGTGTGATGTGCTCTGATTTCCTGGTTCTGGTCAGAATCCTGGCAGCAGCGTTCTGGATGAGCTGCAACTGCCTGACTGTCTTTATGGGAAGACCAGTGAGGAGGCCGTTACAGTAATCCACCCTGCTGCTGATAAAAGCATGAACAAGTTTCTCTCAGGCCCCGTTTACACTAGTACGTTTTCGTTATAAAACGCATAGGTTTTGCTACGGTTACGCCATCCGTCCACACTACGCCGGAGTTTTCGAGGTGCGAAAACGGAGCGTTTTAGAAACGCTGGAGACGCTGTTTTCATTCTAAAACGCCACCGCAGCGTCTCAGTGTGGACGGATATCTTTGAAAACAGAGGCGCGGCTGCTGAGATCCGCTACGTGATTGGGGCTTTGGGTCATTGCGTATCCTTTCCTTATTCGTTAAGCGCACGTGGCTATAACGTCACCGGCAGACGGCAGACCAGCCCTCACTGTAAACACTGTATTTTAGATAGCCATGGATGTTTTATATTCATTTGTTACTTTAAGTAACAACTCAACCTCGCCGTCTGTCCACTAAAAGACCTCCCTTGCTTTCTTTACCATCACGTTCATCGTTCAACCAGCGTTTGTTGACTAACAATAACCAAATGCCGAGCGAGACACATGCTTCCTGTTTATACTTGAACGCGCATGCTCAAGAGTGCGCGAATGGTGCGCGAATGGTCACGTGATATACGTTTCTGGTGGCGTAGTGAAGACGGAGATCTGTTAAGACGCTGAGTGAAACGCTAGTGTGGACGCAGATCGTTTTCATGCTAAAACGCCGTTTTAAAACTAAAACGCACTAGTGTAAACGGGGCCTAAGTCTTCACTGGAAACAAAGCATCTAATCCTTGCAATGTTTTTGGGATGATAGTATGCTGATTTAGTTACTGCTTTGACATGACTGCTGAAACTGAGATCTGACTCCAGAGTCACACCAAGATTCTTGACCTTATTTTTGTTGTATGACCCTTAGAGCCAAGGTACGCATTCACCTTGAGAACTTCATCTCTGCTCCCGAATGCAATGACTTCAGTTTTCTCTTTATTTAACTGAAGGAAGTTTTGGCACATCCAATTGTTAATTTCATCAATGCATTGGCAGAGGGTGTCAATGGGGCTGTAATCATTAGGCAGTAAGGCTAGAACAACAGTGTTTACATGATATATCCCAACATTTACTATTATGAAAGAGGTGTTTGCCATTTGATGCAAATGCTTCATTCTGATGTGTGTTTAAGGTATTTTGAATGTAGTGTTACATTTTGAAGATGTGGTGAGGCATTTGGCATTTTGTGTGTGCTGTTTTGAGAATTGTGTGTAGAGTTTTGAAAAAAGGTGACACTGTTTTGAAAATGTGTCTAAGCAGTTGGGAAAAAAAACTGTAAATGATGCTCAACACACACACAAATCTGAAAAATCTCAAACAAGTACTCCAGGGTATCTTTAAAGAAAAGGAAAAGATAACAAGACCTGTTTTTCTGAAATGTGTATTAAACTCAAGTGACTTTACCTTACATCCCTAAGTGTCCCCACAAGAATAGTAATAGTAAATTTTGACCTTGTGCAAGTGGGTGTGTGCATGATGTGTCTGTATGCGTGTGTGTGTTTGCTTGGTGCTATTAATATCCACTCTGGTTTCTCTGTAGAGCATCTGCTCCGGGGTCGAGTTGACTTTCTCTGGCAGAGAGAGAATCTTAACTCCAGATCAAGAGGCTCTTCAGAGCTCCGTATTCTTTTTCATTTGTGTTCCTCTTCTTTTCTGACTGTCCTTTAAAGTGAGCAGAGCTGAGGGTGAAGCTGCGAGTCTTCATCACTCATCTGCAACACGTGTCAGAAGGAAAGCTCGACTAGTGTATCTGGGTTACTTGTTTTTCGTGCTCATTACACGCCTTCACAAGGATTTATTATTCATTGTGTCATCATATCCTGACACGTATGATGCTATCCTGTTGCTTTATGCTGTAAACAGGCCCGTAGAAAGATGTTTCTGCTGGGAGACGTCATGTGTCTTGAGTGTGGATGTTCTCTGTGTTACATTACTAACAATAACGTCGCAGACTGTCATATTAATACTTCATGGAAGCACAATGAACCTGGTTAAACTTTAACAGTGTGAGCAGGTTCTGCTTCATTTTTTTTTTTTAGAAATAGCGGAGGGAAGTTTTCCATTCGGGACTCCAGACATGCGGAAATAATGATGAATATCTGAGTGGTCACCGCCAGGTTACAGGATGTTCTGGAAGGTTTTTAGACCAAAAAAGGTGACCTAAAATGACCCCAGTAGAGAGCTAGATTTTTTAAACAGGGCAGATGAATTCATTTCTACAATAACACTTATTAAAAGGGGTGACACGATGGCTCAGTGGTTAGCACTGTCATCTCACAGCAAGAAGGTCGCTGGTTCGAGTCCTGGCTGGGTCAGCCAGAGTTTCGCATGTTCTCCCTGTGTTGTGCTACGGTTTCCCCCACAGTCCAAACACATGCACTATAGGTGAGTTGAATAAAGTTAAATGGCTGTAGTGTATGAGTGTGAGTGTCCTATCACTGGGTTTCAGCTGGAAGGGCATACGCTGCGTAAAAAATATGCTGGATAAGTTGGTGGTTCATTCTGCTGTGGCAATCCCTGATGAATAAAAGGAATAAGCCGAAGGAAAATGAATGAATGAATGACATTAATTAAAAGGAGAGTATGGGGCCTGTCATACACCCGGCGCAATAAGGTACAAGACGTGTTTAGCGCGATTTGAGGCTATTTTCAGACCAGCGCAACTGTAATTTTCACATTTTGCGCCATGTTGTTTAAATAGCAAATTCGTTTGCGCTGCTTTGTGGACTCATGGGTGGGCCCACACGGAATCTGCGCGCGCAGAATTCCGCAGATTTTCGCTGATTTTTAGCCCATCATTGATTCTGTTTATTTACTGGTGCAAATGTGTGTAAATTTATATTTATTCCATTTTTAAATTAGTTTCAGTACTTATATTGACTAATATGAAAATATTCATATGATTTATTTACAATACAGTTTGTAAAATAATATTTTCTGTCTTTTAGTAGAGATTTTATATGAGAGACTTGCTTTGTTTACCAAATAAATTGGAGCTAATTGGAGTCACATTAAAAACATTAAATAAAAGTTTAAAAGGTATTATTTTTCAATTTCATATATTAAGGTTTTAGTTATGATACTCCCAAAATCATTCCGCATAAATCCACAGATTTTTAACTAAATACTCTGCAGAAATAGCAAAAAATGTCTGCAGATTCCGTCTGGGCGCTGCAGATGGTCTGTTTAACTTTTCTTTCTAGTGATGTGTTCAGTTTTTTCACTTAAAAAGTCTGCCATGTGAATAGCTGTCATGTCTGCTGTAGTGCCATCTTGTGGTCTTTTGGGCACTATTTATGTTTTGGTCCTGTTTTGTCATTCATGTGATCACTATTGTTCCAGCTGTCTGTCATTGTCTAATTAGTGTTGTCTTTAAAGCTTTGTTGTGTTCTGTTTAGTTTGACTTTGGATCTTTGTTTGTTGCTTGTGCACTCTGTTAACACAATTCTGTTTTGTCTAGGTCCACCTTTATCTGGTCCTAGTCTGTTCACTGACTCATAGTTTTGGTTTGTTTGACTCACTTTGTTTATTGTTTTGTCATTTTTGTCTCTGTTGGATTTTTGTATCTGGCCTGTTCCTTATTTCTTTATTAAAACTTAAATTGCTGCACTTGGATTTATCTTGTATTTTTGTAAACCCATCGTGACAATAGCAAATGCGCCATGGCGTGACACAACTGACTCTTAAAGGGAATGTGAGATGAGACTCTGATTGGTTTAATGCACGTTATGCTCAAAACACACCAATAACTCATTAAGAGAATAAGCACAGCCCTGTTAGACCATGTGCTGCGGCACAGACTGTATTTTTCTCTCCTTTTTCCAATGCTTTTGTACCATGCGCTTTAGACTTTGCGTTTAGATCGTTAAAATAGAGCCCATAAGGTTCTACTTAATATGCAAAGATGGAGATTTCCAGAATGATCGATACAATCTATTAAGAGCAGCGCAAATTAAAAATAACGTGGCTTGGTAATCAATGTGTCAGGTGACTTTAATATGTTGTTTGAGGTTTACTTCTAATGTTTTATTCATTTATGCTATTATCATTTCTTTGGATTTGCAGTAGGCCTGTTAGTGGTTTTCCCTGTTGGGACGAAGTAAAATGTGTCATTTTTACTGATCATCAGTTGGCAGCATTAACCATTTAGATTAAAAAAGTTTCTGGCTTTTGTTCTATGGAGTAAAACAGCAGATTATAGTGTGCGTGCATAAATGCACACCATGTTTACTGTTCTGAGAGCTGAGCTGCTTATTTTGATTTTCTCAGACATATCAAGATAAGTGTGCAAAGGTCTTTCACTCTCACACACACATACAAATACACACACACAATACTCAACATAGAAGACAAAAACTACGCTTTTATTGCACTGCAACTGAAGATCAACAGTAAAAATGACACATTTAACCTCTTCCCAACAGGGAAAACAAGCAACAATCAAGAATGAATGATTATATATATGGCTTAGCATTCCAAAAAAGTCATTATAATGGAAGTCAATGGGGTAAAAACAGTCCCCAACATAATGAAAGGATAGTCAATTTGCCTAGAGTGTATTAGGTTGGGCAATGTCGACCAATTTGGCATTGTACGATGTCTAATGTAAAACATTGCGATGGATGATGGCATCGTCATTATAGGTGCCAGTGAATTAATTATGAATAATTCATTAATTCATAACGAATTAATTATTTGTAGCCCACCGTTTCAACTACCCATAACTAAACCATAAATAAATAAAGATAAGTTACACACAAATTACCACCTGTCAATCACTTTTTCCGCAGGACTCTGGCATGAATAGGCGGAGTGATCTGTGTCGTTATAATGATGTCGACAAACTTGGTTGGTAAAAAAGGTGCACAACCAACAGCAACCAACCAACAGTATCTGAGGTTTTCGCTAACATTACTAAGTACAAGCATGAAAGTGAAAGATTGAAGCAGTGTACTGACGCTGTGACGCGTTCCCTGATAGATTCAAAAGACCGAAGAGTCGTTAGATAGAGACAAGATTAATTAAATATCAACTATATTTAACAACTATAGTGAGACGCCATCTAGCGGTACATGCTTGATAAACTGTCCGACGTGCTCTGCTCTCTGGGGTTTTGTGCTCAAAGCACCTGCTGACTGCCTGGAGCTCAGACGTGTGCATATGCTAGAGCACATGACATAGTGTGTGTGGTCACGTGATGTGCGTTTTCAGCGGTATAGTGTGGACAGAGGGCTGTTCAGAAATGCTAGATGAAACATCAGTGTGGATGTGGATCATTTTCATTCTAAAATGCCATTTTAAAACTAAGATGTATTAGTGTAAACGGGGTCTGAGTGTGTATTTTTCGCGGGTTGCTGGTGTGACGGGGGCGGAGCAGAGGATTGCGATGCCGGCTCAGCATTGTGATGTCTATCGGCCATCGGCCTATCGGCCATCGGCCGAAGTATTTTCCCAAAATATGTGTCTAGATAAGATTTGCCACCAAAAATTGTTCCATTTGCTAAATCACAGAGAACGTTGTGGCCAAATTAAGACTCAAAATCAACCCAGAGTGGATGAGGAGTGTACACCCCCAACCAGGGGCGCTGCTAGCAATTTTGAACCCCATGAAAAAATATGAGGATGGGCTTCCTACTACCAAGCTAGCTATCCAAACTCTTTGTCTGCAATGTAGTTATACTGACCTGTGCATTTTATTATTGATTTTGTCCACTACTTATCAGTATTTAGTAAGAGAACGGCCATGACTGTAGCTAGCAGATGAGTTATTGTTCAAATGTAAATGTAGTACAAAAGAAGGAACAGTAATCAAATAATCACTGAAAATTTTACATTTGTAAACACACAAAACTCCAGTGTGTAACTATTTAAATAACTGTGTCTCATAATAGTGTCTCATAAAATCTGCAATATACTGGAACAGTGACAAAAATCAATAAGGCACAAAATGTCTTAGTGCATCATCCAGGTAATTAAAGTGCACTTATTATTTGTAGAGTTTTCAGTGTGAACGCACTACTTACACTATTTATACTACAAAATGGTGTAGAATAGTGCATAAGTATGCGATTTGGGACGCAGCTGATGTTAACCTCGAGGACATCGCTGCTTTGACAGTTTACCTGACGATCGCACTCAACAAAGCATCACCTCTCTTCCCGCTACTGACGAACTGAACCATACAGCGAAAGGAGGGGGGTGCAATTTGACAGTGACAGACACGAGGGGCAGATATAAGCCGTATTTTAATTTTTTATTTCTAATAAATGTATTTACTTGTAATTTAGAGCTACACTCATAAGTTATATTACATTATAGTACTGTTATTAATTATAAAGCAGATCTCTGTGGGCCCCTAGAGTGCATGGGCCCTTAGAATGGTCCTAACTTTCCCCCCCTTAGCAACGCCCCTGCCCCCAACAGCACACAAGGGTTTAACACGTGAAATCACCTCATGTCTTCATTTGTGTTTCCTCTAATCTCAGTGTTTTTCTGGGCCTGAACTCCTGGAGCTGCTGCTGCAGCCTCATAAAGTCCCTCATACGGACAGTGCTGGAGAACATGGCAGTCCTGCGTGGTCAATCGCAGATCAAAGCGTGAGTGAAAATCATTTGATTTTTTCTGACCTCAGTTTATCTGCTAAATCACGAAATGGCCGTCCAACTGTGAGCATCTTATTTTTGGTTAAACATAGTTAATTAATGAGGCCTTCTGAAAGTTCTCCTGTAAACACAGCCAGAGCGAATGATGTACCTGACCCAGATTTGTCTGTCAAGTTTGTGTGTGTGTGTGTGTGCGTGTGTGTGTGTGTGTGTGTGTACTTAGTATTCCTTATTCTGTGAGCATGAGTTCCAAATGTCCCCACAAGTACATCAATACCAGTACATTTTGACCTTGAGGGGACATTGTTTGATCCCATAAAGAAAACAACTAATAAATCACACAGGACAAAGTTGTTAGAAAGTGTAAAAATACAGATTGTTTCCTGTGAGGGTTGAGTTTATGTGTAGGGGGATAAAATATACAGTATAAAAATCATTATGTCAATGGAAAGTCCCCATAAAAATAGCTGGACATGTTTATGTGTGAGTGTAATGATGTCTAGTGAACAAAACAAATGAATGTAGAAGCATAAAATCTAATATATTCATCCATTTATTTTATTTTCGGCTCACTCCCTTCTTTTCGGCTTACCCGTTAAAAGATGTCTAATAGACGTCTAATAGACATCTAAAGACATCTTGGGTAAAACAAGGTTAAATTTGCATGTTTCTGGTGTGTGTTTGTGTTTCTGCAGGTTGCGTGTCATGAAGGTGGTGTGGATGATTTTCTGGACTCACTGTTGGACATGTCGAAGCCGTGCTCTCCGTGCGACAGCGGGATCAGCGACGACAGCCCGTCTGAACAGCTGGACAGTCCACCGCCGTCCGCAAGCCCAGCGTTCAGCTCCGTCTTCCTCCATCAGCCTCTTCCTCAGCAGGACACAAACACAGAGCCAGATTTCTCCATTGATCTGGGTGAGCTTTCAATTATCATGATTATTCATTAGACTTTATGCTACAAACATAACATTTTGTATACATGATGTCAAGCTTTGTCTGTAAAGTACAAGTATTGTTCAAATGCACTTTAATCTGTAGGTCAAATGACACTTCCTCAACTTTAAAAAGTCATTTGCTGTATTGCAACAGCAGGACAGTTAAACAAATGTGGTTTATTAATAAACTAATTTTGAGAGGATCACGTGCTTATGATTGAACACTGGTACCACATCAGCTCCGCGTATCGCACCAATCAGACGAATCCTGATACACTTTAAATTACCAGAGCTTTCTACACCAGTCATCTTCGGCTTGAAGAATCCCTTCTTCCACCCCAACTCCTCCCCTTTTTGATAGGGTGGTACGGCGGCCCAGTGGTTAGCACTGTTGCCTCACAGCAAGAACGCAGCTAGTTCGGCCCCTCCCTGAGCCAGTTGCCGTTTCTATGCGGAGTTTACATGTTCTCCTCGTGTTCGTGTGGGTTTTCCCCGGGTTCTCCGGTTTCCTCCCACCGTCCAAAAACATACTACATAAGTAAATTGACTACTTTAAAATAGCATCTTAAGACAACTCTAGTCAGATATATGTCAGCACGTTCACAAGCGGAGGGAGTTGTCGAGACTTACCTGAGCTCAAACTCTCCTCTCGCCCTTCAAATGGGAGGGAGCCCCGAGCTCGAGGATATTCTGAGCTCAGGGCTCCATGTCTCCCGGGACAGCATGCCAAATACGCTTTATTATCAATCACCAGCTAAGTGTGAACTCTTGAAATGACTCATTTCATGGAAGTAGATGTCCCAAAAGGCTGCAGATCTTAATGGTTAATTTTTAATTTACTTTACTATAGTTTATGACACAAAAGTTCTCATTTGTCCATATTCTTTTAATTGAAGCTTTTTTTTTAAACCACTAAGGATTTTAATGTTATGTCCATAGTTTGATTTATGCACGTATTATATGCATTAAATCAATATTAGTTTATATTGTTTAGGTGGCGGATGTCGTGCTCACGCTCTCTCGTTAAGCACCAACCGTACCAATTGCCTTTTTTGTAGAGTACAGCCAGCATTGTAGAGGTACGATAATGGCATTAAACCTTTGCTTGTGGTATGTTTATAGATGTATATGTCAGATCTCATGTGCTTTATATTAAGATGAATGCCACATTTAAACGTTTATTATTTTAATGCAGATAATTACCTGAATTTACCTGTCAATGGTATGTTCCAATAAAGGAACTAGAGCGTTTTAGTTTTAAAACGGCGTTTTAGCATGAAAACGATCCGCGTCCACACTAGCGTTTCACTCAGCGTCTCTCAACAGATGTCCCTCCACACTACTCCACCAGAAACGTATATCACGTTACCATTAGCGCACTCTGGGCATGTGCGTTCAAGTATAAACAGGAAGCATGTGTCTCGCTCGGCATTTGGTTATTGTTAGTCAACAAACGCTGGTTGAACGATGAACGTGATGGTAAAGAAAGCAAAAGAGGTCTTTTTGTGGGCAGACGACGAGGTCGAGTTGTTACTTAAAGTAACAAATGAATATAAAACATCCATGGCTATCGAAAATACAGTGTTTACAGTGAAGGCTGGTCTGCCGTCTTCCGGTGTCGTTATAGCCATGTGCGCTTGACAAATAAGGGAAGGATATGCAATGACCCAAAAGCGCCAATCACGTAGCGGATCTCAGCAGCCACGCCTTCGTTTTCAAAGGTCTCCGTTTTCCCACATCCACACTGAAACGGAGCAGCAGCGTTTTAGAATGAAAACGGCCTCTCCAGCGTTTCCAAAACGCTCCGTTTTCGCGGCTTAAAAACTCTGGCGTAGTGTGGATGGATGGCGTAACCGTAGCAAAAAACAAAAACGCACAAGTGTAAACAGGGCCTCAGAGACAGCGTCAGTTTACCTGGCCAGCAAGCATGTTGTGACAGAACCATAAGCGACCCCTCTATTATCTAGTGTCTGTGTGATGTAGATAGTTCTCTCTCTTATAGATGTAGATATGTTGTTTTTGTGTTGTACATATTGTAATTATCTTTTGTTTCTTTAATTTGTTACTTTTTTTTGTCATCTGAATAAACAAGCAAAGAGCACTGATTGCTTACCAAATCTGTAGAGCAGGACAATCAACATGAACTGGAGCCATGTCTGTTTTAAAAGGAGACGAGCGGCAAATCAAGATTTCACCATTTCCAGATGCGAAAAGCTCTCGGGTGAAAAAAAAAAGTTCCTTACAAACGCATTCCTGCATGTGTCGCGTGAGTCTAGCTGCGCTCTCAAAGTGAGGAAATAAAAACAAAACCTTCGTTGCAGCACACAAACACACATCTGACGACCTGTGTCTCTAAACAATTCTTCTTCTTCTGCCACTTGTTTTGGCAACACAACATGACGTCTCTCTGCCGTCTGAACACTGCAACAGGTACAAACAATCTTTGAAGCTATCATGCATATTAATGAAGTTGCATCGCATACACAATAGAGCGCGCTGATTGGTTTAAACCAAGTCTCTCGTGAATTAAAGCTGCACACCCAGAGATGTCACGATGCACTGGCCGGTACAGATGTCCACTCTCCACGCTGGAATACACGCATGGATCTAATCGGCATGACGTAGCTTAAAAAATTCATTTCAAACCGGAAGAACGAAATTGCTCGAAATAGCGAAATATATGTGTCCTCATAGTGTTTATAGCAGCGTGGGACACATATATGACTGTCAACATCTCAAAAAAATAGTTTTTGTGTTTCGTGACCCTTTGAAATGTCTGCGAGAATGTGTCTGAACAAGGCCTGAATCTGATTTGAGTAAATGGGAATCCATATGATTTTTTCCTGCTTACACGTACTGTACATGGGTCATATCCCATCTGTGCCACATGGGAGAAAAAAAATCGAATTAGGTCACTTGAACCATGCAGTGTAAATGCAGCCAAAAAGTGACCTGTAGTGTGTGTGTAGGAACAAAGTTGTCGGTAAAGCTATATATTGTGTTAACAGTGTATGTTGTAGATTTATTACTCCACATGATGGGATACATGGATCTAAAACGTAGCCTACTCACTTTCTTAGTCGAAACTGCAGAAATAATGCAAAATCGCCAGCTGTCAAGGATTGTCAGGATGGGTTGAGTTCAATTTATTCCTTCAAATCACAGAAAGCTGTAGGGTCTGCAAAAGCATCAGGACACACAGCAGACGTCCAAAGCTTTCCGAGTTCAAAGCCTGAGCAAATGCAGAGGCAGAATCATCAGCCTGAACACAGTCAGAATCCAAACATTTATAGTTGTGAGCTGAGCATGAGATGCCTGTGATCTTCCAGAAGAAGCAGGCTCACTGCATAAAAACAGATATGGCTTTTCTTACTGCTTTAGCACAGTTGTGATTCTTCTGCCTTTGATCAGGTCTGAGGTCATTAAAACTATCAATGAAGCCTGGTTTATACTTCTGAGTCAAGTGATCGCCGTGACCCATGGCGCATGCAACGCGCGTCGTCACGCATTTCTACTTCTTGTGTTGCTCTGCAATAACACTTCCAAAACGCTAGCAGGCAGTAAAGTTTTTATGTTCATCTGTGTCGTGTTTCTTCGCTGGTGTTTTGTTTTTTTCTGAACGATCCCTTAAGTGGCTCAAACTCGCTCTTTTTGAGAAGGGAACCGGCGGATCAGCAACAACTTTAATTATAAGGTAAACACAAAACAACAGTTTCCATCTAGAGCTCCTTCACGGGACTCCACACTTGTAAACACTTGCTCCATCGGACTTGCACGGTTCTCACCCTGCCCACACTCGTCAGCACGACCAATCGCAGTTTTGACGCATAGTCCCGGGAGAGAACCCTGAGTATCTGGAATATCCTCAAGCCCGGGGCTCCCTCCCGTTTGTAGGGCGAGAGGAGAGTTTGAGCTCAGGTATGTCTCAGGAACTCCCCTACTTGTAAACATGTGGAGATATTTGGTTAATAGTTGTTTTTAGGATTTTATTTTGGAGTACTCAATTTAGTTATGGGCGCCACGGTGGCGTAGTGAGTAGCACATTCGCCTCACAGCAAGAAGGTCGCTGGTTCGAGCCTCGGCTTGGTCAGTTAGCATTTCTGTGTGGAATTTGCATGTTCTCCCCGTGGTTGCTTGGGTTTCCTTCGGGTGCTCCGGTTTCCCCCACAAGTCCAAAGATATGCGGTACAGGTGATTTGAATAAGCTAAATTGTCCATAGTGTATGTGTGTGAATGAGACTGTATGTATGTTTCCCAGAGATGGGTTGCAGCTGGAAGGGCATCCGCGCCGTAAAACAAATGCTGGATAAGTTGCCGGATCATTCTGCTGTGGCGACCCCGGATTAATAAAGGGACTAAGCCAACAAGAAAATGAATGAATGAATTTAGTTATGGTGCATGTCTTTGGACGGTGGGATGAAACCGGGGAGCCCGGGGAAACCCACGCAAACACTGGGAGAACATGCAAACTCCCAACAGAAACGCAAACTGGCCCGGTTTGGGGCCAAACGTGCGGCGTTCCTGCTGTAAGGCAACAGTGCTAACCACTGGGCCGCCGTGCCGCCCTGTCAGAGAAGGGGTGAAGTAGGGGTGGAAGGGGGGATTCTTTAAGATGAAGATGACCGGAGTGAAAAGCTCTGGTTATTTATGGTGTATCTGATTGGTGCAAGATACTGAGCTGATTCGGTGCCAGCTCTGTTCAATCATAAGCACGTGATCCTCTCGAAATTAGTTTATAAATCAACCACACACAGCGTCCCTCATCGGTGAACAGCGCCAGAGAGTTAGAGACAATCGCAGCCCTTTCTGTTGAGAGCCTGACCAATCATACACACTAAAAAATCCGGGGTTATTTTTTCTACCCATATGTTGGGTTGAGGCATTTGGGTAATTTTTAGGGGTTATTTTCAGAGTCTTGTGTAGTTTTTGGGTTGTGCTATGTAACTTAAACTTGGGTTATTTTCTGGCCAATAATTTCTAAGACTTGAATCAATGCAACCCTAGCACCACAAAGGCACATCAACCCAGCTCCTTGGGTCAAATCAACTCCCAGCAGGGACTGACTGCGATGCCACATATATATATTATTATTATTATAAATGTTTACGGGCAACCCATAAATATGAAACAAACTGTTTTGAATGCAGTTCATTATGTGTATTTAGTTTAGTATGATCTCTGAGGTAAAGTGTATTTACAGAGTGTAATGTGCTGAACAAATGTAATGGAACAAAAAATAAATAAACCTAATACAATATTCACCTAATGATTTTAAAAGAAAGCTAAAAATTACATTTGAAAATATAACCTATTAATTAAGTCAAACTAACCTGTTATTTAAGTAAAAATAAACAATTATTGGTAGAAAAAACAACCCATTTGGGGGTTAAACAATAATAACCTAATTACTTGGGTTAATTCAACCCCTGATGTGTTCTGTCCTATATTTACCCAATTTGGGTAGTTTTTAACACTGTGTTTTTTAGAGTGTAGGGGTGTAAGAACTCGCTCGACAAGGCTCAGAAAGCGAGCGGAATAATATTTACGTTTGTTTATTTGTTATAAATGCTCGTGTCGTTCTGTGCATGTACTTGAGTTTTTAAAGGTACGGTTCATATAGCTGACTGCTTGTATTAAAGGACAAAAATGAATTACAAATAATATATAAATTTTAATTAATTTATACATTTTAATATAATTGTTGTGCTGTACAGTAAAATCAAATTGTATATGGAAAGCATCGTCAATGCACTGTGATGCACCGAGATATCTAATTGAACCGAATCGATGGCATGATAATCGTACCCGAACCGAATCGTGAGACCACTGTAGGTTCACACTTCTGGGACGCATATTTGTGCGCTTATGTGTGCATGCAGTTTTGTGTGTGTTTATGTGTGCACTTGTGTGTATGCATGTTTGTGTATGTTTGTGTGTGTGCACGTTTGTGTGAATATATGTGTGTCCGTGTGTGTTTATGTGTGTATATTTGTGTGTGTGCATGCATTGTGTTTGTGTGTATGTATGTGTATGTGTGTGTGCATGTTTTTTGTTACATATCAGGACAGAAATCTTTATAATGACATACGTATGACACTGTTGTTACAAGATTGTGCTGAAATATGAGGACATTGCTGGTGTCCTCATTTCTCCAAAGCTGATAAATCACACAGAATGAGTTTTTTAAGAAAGTAAAACTGTCCAGTTTCCTGTAAGGGTTGAGTTTTGGGGTAGGGTGGGCTTGGAGCAATACAAAATAAAGTCTGTACAGTATAAAAACAATAGAAACCTATGTAGTGTCCCCACAATTCACAAAAAACTTGTGTTTTTATGTGTGTGCGTGCATTTGTGTGTGTGTTTGTGTGTGTGCAGCAGATTGGGAGGCCTGCCTGTTTTCTGACAGTCTGACAGACCCTCAGTTCCCGTCAGCAGTGGTGAGAAGTCAAACGGCAGCAGTTTACCAGCTCACAGTCAAAGACCTGCTGCTCTCCAGCGCTGCAGAACCTGTGAGTACTGACACAACACAAACAGACAGCGCATGTTGTGTGTTTGACTATACTGGCCTGCTGTGACATTCAGTGTGACACACAGCCCAGTGTGACATACTAACCACATCCAGCTAGAGGAAACACACAACGCAGGGATGCCAGATCTCGTACTGCAAAAGAGGAAACGCATGTCAGGAAAATGAGAAACACTTAGTGTGGACAGCTTCCTTTCAAGAGTCTGTTTTCAATGTATTAGCAAGATTCATTCATTCATTTTCCTTCGGCTTAGTCCCTTTATTTATCAGGGAATGAACCGGCAAATATTCTGGCATATGTTTTACACAGCGGATGCCCTTCCAGCCGCAAACTAGAACTGGGAAACACCCAAACAATCATTCACACTCACACACACTACAGCCAATTTTGCTTACCCAATTCACCAACAGCGCATGTGTTTGGACTGTGGGGGAAACCGGAGCACCGGGAAGACCCCACACCAACACGGAGAGAACAGGAAAACTCACACAGAAATGCCAACTGACCCAACCGGGACTCGAACCAGCGACCTTCTTGCTGTGAGATGACAGTGATAACCACTGTGTCGCCCCTGTTCCAGATTGGTTTTGAACTTCCGATTCAGTCACCTATGGGAGAAATGACTAGGAATAAATGGCAGAAAACGATCTTACTACTCGCTCTACAAAAGTGTTTGCATGACCTCTACCCCTTCCACTTGGCCCTTACAACCGAGGGTTAAGGGGAAGGGCTTCAAAACTTACCCCTAAGAATTGGGACAGCACTTCAACACCTGCACATGTCATTATATGTCATCGCGATCTCTTGCTTCATATGAGATCAGACGATCACGACTGCTGTAGTTACTTCAGTTGTGTTATTGTTTGGTGTTTATCTTCAGGAAATCACTGAAGGCGTATATTATGTTATCATAACGATCTAATGTGGCAATAAGATCGTAACTGTACTGTGTATTTACACAGTGGCCATATTTATCTGTGTTAACACACGAAAACAACATTAACATTATAGCAGACACTGTAAAAGCTCATTCCCAGACACTAGACATTACTGACAGGGTATTCGAGTGTCATCGTGTGTCAGAATGTTGTGGGACTGCTGTACATGAGTTATGATTATGGATTATAGATTGCGAAATTTAGCGTTTCTTTTATATATTTTTTTTAAGCATGACGGTAAAACACGAGCGCGGTTATGAATATATTGAAACATCTGTTTGTTTGTCGTAAAAATTTGTAATAATGACAAAAAATACTAATTTGTGGATCTCCTTACTTCCGGGTTCAGCAGTGGCAGGTGTATTCTGGGAAATTTTCTTACCCTCTCCGTTTTAAGTGTGGTGCTGAAAAATCTTCGTTCTAAGGGGTGTATACCCCTTGCCCTTAGCCCTACACCTTCAAGCTAAAGAGAATTGGGACACCACTACCCCTTGACGTGAACGCACAAAACAAGGGGTAGGGGTAAGGGAAAGGGCTAAGGGGTAGAATTGGGATTGGGCCTAAGTCTCTGATGTTAGTGTGTGATGTTTCAGCTCAAAATACCACATAAATGTCGGCACTAGTGGTGTAGTGGTTAGTGCATCGACACATGCACTCAGGTGCTCGCGGCGACCCCGAGTTAGATTCCACCTCGCGGTCCTATGCCAATCCTTCCCCTCTCTCTGCCCCCCATGCTTTCCTGTCAATTCTCTCTATTGTCCTATCTAATAAAGGTGAAAACCCTGAATGAATAATTATAAAAAATAAAAATACCACATAAATCATTTTAGAACTCTTTGAAACTGCCCTAGGCTTTAATGCAAATTGTGGCATTTTGGTGACTGTCGCTTTAAATTTAAATGAGATTTTAAAAGAGGGCGGAGCTACAAAGGCCTGTGTGTCAGCATAGTGGCAGATTCAAAAACAGACCTATCGTCTTATGCTAATGAGGGAGAGACGGTCACTAGTGGGCGAGGCTTTCCCCCTCTGATAACACGACAAACCGGAGAATGTCAATCAAAGTGTTTCTGCAGACTATTTGTGACTATAAAAGTAAAATAAATTAATGTTTACTATTAGAAGCTGCTTATATTCACAGACGGTTACCACACAACTGGGTTGAAACCCCTTATAAAAGTGATTTTTGCATTATAGGTCTGCTTTAAATTATAACATTAAACCTCATTTATGTTCCTAGTCAACAAAACCCTCCACCCAACAATCCCAGCATCTGGTTCTCAATGACGATGAGAAGAAACTCCTAGCCAAAGAAGGAGTGAGTCTTCCCAGCCAACTGCCTCTGAACAAGGTACATTTAAAGGGATAGTTCACCCAAAAATGAACATTTCCTCACCATTTCCTCTCATTCAAATGGTTCAAAACAGTGTTTCCAAACCTTGCTCCTGAAGGCACACCAACAGTACAAATTTTCAACCTCGCCCTAATCAAACACACCTGAATCAACACTAGAAGAGACTCCAAAACCTGAAGTTAATAGCTCCTTTCACATATACAGACCTTTATTTAAAATTACCGGCAATTTTACGGAAAGGGATCATGTGTGAACCGATCCTTTTTTAAAATACCGGTAAATTTATTCCGGCAATTTCCCAGGACGAGAAGTTGTAACATTACAGGTAATTTGCCGGAATGCTGCTCTGTGTGAACGCAGAAGGAACATTGCCGGAAAGAGCAAGTTCACGCTGAAGTGAGACGTCCACTCCAGCCAATCAGAACATTCAGACGCATTCACATCCGCGCTGTTTATGAAAATAAAAGCCTTTGAATACTTTTCCAGACACATTTAGCTGCTATATGTTGGTCAGATAACGTTTCTTCTTAATGCCAACTGTGGAAAAAAATTCGATAAAATGCTTACGATAAACCGTTGTTTGTTTACCTTCAAGCTGTTTCAGTTGCTGGACGCGTGTGCACATGAAGCAGCCGGTGAGCGTCAGCACACACACACACACACACACACACACACACACACACTATGTACCTCGACATGTGAAAGTGTTCCTACATTTGATTTAATTGAAGTTGTTCACAATGCAAAATTTGTAATATAGTAAAATGTGTTCTGCTTCTGCCTTTGGATATCTCTGGGACAAAGCAGCTGCATGAATGCTAAAGCTTTAAATAAAAGTGAAGCCATCAACAAAAGACTGACCCTTTCTATGTTTATAAATACTGTACAAGCGCAGCTATGTAGAGCTAATTTCTGTGTAATGATCTCAGAATTTACCGGTATTTTAGAATGGATATGTGAATGGTCTTTTCCGTTAAAATTCCGGAACATTCTTGCCTGTGTGAACAGCGCTTTCTGGTAAAGTCGTTCTGGTAATTTACCGAACATTTACCTGTATCGCTGTGTGAAAGGGACTAATGTGTCAGATTAGGGAGATGTACTGTTGCTGTGCCTCCAGGAACAGGGTTGGGAAACCCTTGAATTTATTTCTTCAGTTGAACACAAAAGAAGATATTCTGAAGAATGTTGAAAGCCAGTAGCCATTGACATCCACAACATCCACAATTATCAATGCTTGTGACCACTTGAGTGTTAGAGATAGGGTTAATAGTAAGTAAATATTGTTTTTTGAGTGAATTAACCCCTTCACTTTCCATCTGTTCTCTCATCTTTTTATTAGTATGAAGAAAAGGTATTGAAGAAGATTCGGAGGAAAATCCGAAACAAGCAGTCGGCACAGGAGAGCCGCAAGAAAAAGAAGGAGTATATAGATGGACTGGAGGGCAGGTGATCATATATCATTCATTCATTCGTTTTACTTCGGCTTAGTCCCTTATTTATCAAGGGCTGCCACAGCGAAATGAACCACCAACTATTCTGGCATATGTTTTACGCAGCGGATGCCTTTCCAGCCACAACCCAGTACTGGGAAACACCCATACACTCTTACATTCAGACACATACACTATGGCCAATTTAGTTTATTCAATACACCTATAGCGCATGTGTTTGGGCTGTGGCAGGAGTCAGGAGCACCCGGAGGAAAATGACAACTGACCCAGCCGGGACTCAAACCAGCGACCTTCTTGCTGTGAGGCGACAGTGCTAACCACTGAGCCACCGTGTCTCCTTATAATTACATATACAATCATAAATGATGAACCTATGCGTCTAACAGATTAGCTTACAACTGTAAATATTTCTGAATATGTCAAAACATTACTGTATTTTTTCTTGAACAACTGCAGCTTTGTTGAGCGTTCTTTCAAAAACAAATATTTAAACTTGAAATATTGCATACTTAAGTAATATTTATCACTCATGTACAACAAAAGCATTCACCTCAGATGTCCCTTTAGCTGTAAAAAAAAAGTAAACAGTCAGTCTGTCTCTGTCTGTCTGAATGAATGAATATGACATCAAAGAAAACTTGACTCGCAGCAAAGCTGAAATCGAGGTCAAAAGTCATTAAAAATCTAGACTCAAACTTATCTTCACTTGGGATCAAAGGAATGGAACGTCCTGCGAGAGGCTGGAGAAATTATTTAGAACACACTGCTGCACAAATATCTGCCATGAAATTGGCCTTTAAGGAAGAGCCCGTGGGTTTATCTGTCCAAAGGACAAACTCATTTCACAGTGAGCGCAGCAGTGGCCGGAAGCAGCACAGCAGAGCGCAGCACAGCAGAGTTTTTACATTCACAAGACAAATGTGTGAACTTGAAGCTAGAGTATGATGCTAACAGACACCTTTGTGGATTGTGTTGTTGATTGATTAATCGTTAATGATTTAAACCAATAATACTGCTATTATAATAATAATATTGCTATAATAATTACAGCTGCTATAAAGGCATTGCCGAATCGTTCAAGTCCCCCGGCTTTCCAGGAGAAAACTAGAAAGTCAATAAAATATATATTATTATTTTTTTTATTATAAGGCATTGCTGGACATTTTTTTAATTAATAATATAATAAAAAATAATGATAATACAAAAAAATTTAATAATTATAAATAAATGTATTCTTGTTATTATTATTATACAGTTATTATTCTAAATTAATAACACAAATCAATCCTAAATAACTGGAAAACAATGTAACACACTACTGGAGTGATATGCTAAGATCATTTAAGAAATCTTTTGCATGAGTATTCATTTCCTTAGAATGAAATACTATAGAACACAAACAAGATGTTTTATAGAATTATCTGTTGTCTTACTTGACACATGGTCGAGAAGTAGGTTTATAAAGTCTCACCTCCCTGACTCATCATCCCTCTTTTCTGCTTCATATGGAAAAAAAATCTATCAAGAGCCATGCTGTCAACATAGGATAATCATTGCATTATTCAAACTTTAGTTTTGTCGACTTGCAAAACTCGTGCCGTGCCGACACCTCTGCACTAAAGGCTGTTATGCTGGTTTCACAACGCATAAGGGGCACATTATTTTTTGGCATGCATGTCAATACATGCCGAATATACAGATAAATCTCCACATCCACCATCAGTGTGCAGCATCCACCTGGATGACGCAAAGGCAGCCAACTGACCCAGCCAGTACTCGAATCAGTGACCTTACCTTCTTGCTTGCTATCCACTGAGCCACCGTGTCGCCCCTTACTTACATACATATATATTAGAGACATACTACTACTACTACTACTACTACTACTACTACTACTACTACTACTAATAATAATAATAATAATAATAATAATTCCTTACATTTATATTGCACTTTTCTGGGCACTTATAAAGCGCTTTACACAATGGGGGATCTCCTCATCCACCACCAGTGCGCAGCATCCACCTGGATGACGCAACGGCAGACCGCACACCACACACCAGCTGATTGGTGGAGAGGAGACAGAGCGATGAAGCCAATTATGATAAGGGGATGTTAGGAGGCCATGATGGACAGAGGCCAGTGGGCAGATCTGGCCAGGATGCCGGGGTTAAACCCCTACTCTTTTTCGAAGAGCATCCTGCACCACTTCCGGCAGCAACCCAGCTTTCCCATGTGGTCTTCCATCCATGTACTGACCGGGCGCAGCCCTGCTTAGCTTCAGTGGGCGACCACTTAAGAGTCGCAGAGAGCAAGCTGCCGGCTATGTACATATGTACATACTGTGTGTGTGTGTGTACAGTATATACAGTATACATATACATTTTTTTTCATTGTTTATATGGGCAAAATGGGAACCTGTGTATGCATACAGTGGGTGACACTTTAAACTTTGCTTTTGAACTAGATATCCGGTCAAAGCACAACACATCCCTGCATTATGGATGCATTATTAACTTAATATTATCATTATTAGACATTCGTGGACATAATGCACTCTTTTAAACAAGCAGAATTTTTTCTTTATGCAGGCTGTTTGCTCTGTATGAGTGTGAAAGAGAAATGAAGAGAGAAAAATGAACAGACGATAAATAACATGTGACTCACTTTGCGTGAGTATGGGACTATGCCCATTTATTTAATTTCTTAAAAGCCACTAATAGCTTTGCAAAAGGGAACCTATATTGTCCGGCAGCTAGCTCTCTGAAACTCTCACACGGTCGCCTACTGAAGCCAAGCAGGGCTGTAACTTGATGTGGAAAACCACATGGGAAAGCTAGGTTGCTGCTGGAAGTGGTGTTAGTGAGGCCAACCGGGGGTGCTCAACCTGCGGCCTGTGTGGGTCCTAATGCCCCAGTATAGTGAAGGAGACTCTATACTGTCAGTGAGCGCCGTCTTTCGGATGAGATGTTAAACTGAGGTCCTGACTCTCTGTGGTTGTTAAAAATCCCAGGATGTTCTTGGAAAAAGAGTAGGGGTTTAACCCGGCATCCTGGCCAGATCTGCCCACTGGCCTCTGTCCATTATGGCCTCCTAACCATCCCCTTATCATAATTGGCTTCATCACGCTGTCTCCTCTCCACCAATCAGCTGGTGTGTGGTGTGCAGTCTGGCGCAATATGGCTGCCGTCGTGTCATCCAGGTGGATGCTGCACACTGGTGGTTGATGAGCTATTTAAATGCAAGGAATTATTATTATTATTATTAATATTATTATTATTATTATTATTATATTATTATTTTGAGAGGGCGCCACGGTGGCCGAGTGGTTAGCACGTTCGCCTCACAGCAAGAAGGTCGCTGGTTCGATCCCCGGCTGGGCCAGTTGGCATTTCTGTGTGGAGTTTGCATGTTCTCCCCGTGGTTGCGTGGGTTTCCTCCGGGTGCTCCGGTTTCCCCCACAGTCCAAAGACATGCGGTACAGGTGAATTGGGTAAGCTAAATTGTCCGTAGTGTATGAGTGTGAATGGGAATGTATGGATGTGTTTCCCAGGGATGGGTTGTGCCTGGAAGGGCATCCGCTGCGTAAAACAAATGCTGGATAGGTTGGCGGTTCATTCCGCTGTGGCGACCCCGGATTAATAAAGGGACTAAGCCGAAAAGAAAATGAATGAATGAATGAATATTATTTTGAGTGCACGAGAGTGTTTTACATGTAGTGGCAGTTGGTCAAATATTTGTAACCTAGCCTATAATAAATAATAATTATTGATTAAACAAGTCATACTGCGATCAGTTGACGTGCTCCATCGGCTCGATAACCTTAATATTATTTTGTAGTGTGTGCTGTGCCACGTTTTTTTTTATCTTGCAGTGTGTGCACGTTTAAGATTTGAGGTAATAGCATCACCATGATGGTCAAACAAATCAAAACATACTTTTTTACCCCAATGCGATTTAACAGGGCACTATATAAGCTGAAGAACTTAATTCTTATATTTGCTTAATTTTTGCAGCCTATGGCTATTCTTCTCGCCATGTATCTTTTCTAAAACATACAGTATAGTGTAAAACACAAAATGATATTCCAATTGAACACATCACATCACATAAGGTACACATACAATACTGTCCTATCTAGTATTGTGAAAAGGCAAAGCTGAAAATTGATGGTTAAAATGCCACCCAATGGTTAAAAGCTGCAGGCGCACGGAAGTACCTCCACGGCGGGGGTAAGAATGGTGGCAGAGGGAACATTTTGTGGTGACATCAGAATGAATGGGGTGAAATATGGCCTTTTTTTGGTGTAAAATTAATCTGAATGTAAAAAAAAAAATACACACAGTTTTGCACTCTTGTGAAGTGAGTAAATTATTAATCTAGAGTTAAAGCTTATTTGTCTGCCATTAATGAAAAATACTTGACAGACTGCAAGGAGCGTTGCTGCTGAATTGTGGTCTAGCATTATGGATGCTCCAGTGTTTGTGTGTGTGTGTGTGTGTGTGTGTGCAGACAGAGGGATTGTGAGGGTGTTTGGGGGTCAGATTTATCACTGTGAGTAATTGGCCAATATACTGTGGTTTAGGATGGCTGCCTGCAGCGCTCACAATCTGGATTTGCAGAGGAAAGTCCTGCAGCTGGAGAAAACCAACACGTAAGTCTCACTTTACAAACATATCAGGCTCACTTTGCTATAAACCAGCCCTTTATAAAACAGAGATCCTCATCTAGCTTTGAACCATCTTTCACTAATTATGAACAATAAAGGTATATCCCCCAAAACTGCCAGCTCTGTCAGTATTTACTCATTCTTCACTTGTCACAAACCTGTTTGAGTTTCTTTCCTCTGTTGAACACGATATTTTGGGGGAAAAAACGGCAGCCATTGATATCCATAGAATTTTGTTTTTCCATGGAAGTCAATGGTTTCCAAATAGTCTTCAAAATATCGTCTTTTGTGAAACTCTTAAAGGTTTTTTTTTATCCATTTAAAGGTGAGCAAATAAACAGTGAGTTAAGTTTCCATATTTGGGTGAACTATCCCTTTTAGTGACCCAACACATTACTGAAATTGCTTATTGTATGAAAGGAAACTAAAATGTCTCTACGCTCTAAAAAATGCTGAGTTGTTGTAACCCAACGTTGGGTCAAATATGGACAAGTGCAACAAAGGCATTTGTGTTGCCATCTAACCAAAGCTATACTCAAATACATTTAAATGGAAATGTTGAAATCTAAAGTACAATTATAGTTGCCCAGAGAATAATTTTATTAATCATAATTTTAAACTAATCTATATGAAAAAGTAAATATTATATTATTTAAAAAGTATTTATTATACTATTGTAAATATAATAATAATACATTAAAATAATAATAATAATAATAATAATAATAATAATAATAATAATAATAAACAATATACTTAGAATTTCAGTAGCATATTATTTATTGGACACTTTAAGGAATTAAAAGTGTTTAAATCTATTAATGGACTCAAATAAAAAAATTCTAATTAAAATATTAATCAGAATTTTAAACAAGTCAAAATGTAACCAAACAAAAATCATATAACACATATGATGAAGTATATAAAAAAAATGTATACAATAGAAATAATTATACATTCAGTATTTTTTCAATTATTTTTAATCCACTATGATTTTTCTAATCAATCGAAAGATCGATCAACCAACCAACCAAGTCAACCAACCAAGTCAACCAATCAAGTCAACCAACCAACCAATCAACCAACCAACCAACCAACCAACCAACCAAC
>CAIGQQ010032929.1:3106145-3131357 GCA_903798035.1 Danio albolineatus
ATTTTTTTTTATTATATATTTTAATATATATATATATTTTTTTTTTATGTAAAAAATGTATTTTTAAATTTTTTTAAATGTTTCCCAAATTATGTTTAACAGATCAAGGATACTTTCACAGTATGTCTGATCATGTTCTTTCTTCTGGAGAAACTCTTATTTGTTTTATTTCAGCTAAAATAAAAGCAGTTTTACATTTTTTAAAAACCATTTTAAGGTCAAAATTATTAGCCTCTTTAAATGAATTTTCATTTAATAGTCTACAGAACAAACCATCGTTATACAATAACTTGCTTAATTATCCTAACCTGCCTAGTTAACCTAATTAACCTAGTTAGGCCTTTAAATATCACATTAAGCTGTATAGAAGTGTCTTGAAAAATATCTACTCAAATATTATTTACTGTCCTTAAGGCAAAGATAAAATAAATCCCTTATTAGGGATGAGTTATTAAAACTATTAAGTTGTGTAAATGTGTAGTAAATGTGTCGAAAAAAATCTCTCCGTTAAACAGAAATTGGGGGGAAAATAAATGTATATATTAAGAGAAAATATTTATATTTGGCTCGTACTGTAGACATGCAAAGGACAATAAAGGAAAACAAAAAAAGAAAATAGACAACAACAACAACAAAAAATGCATCATAGTCAAAAACCTCCAATCAAAACTACACAGGGTACAGTATATAACTTAAACCTCAGAGGGGTCACTGGATTGTTCTTGAGATATATACTTGTCAAATAAATGAAGAAGTTGCACCAAACAGCCAAAACGTTTCTTTTGCAGCTGGTTCTTAAAAATCTGGGTGTCTTCATCTGAATAACAGGTATGTCTGGGATGAAGGTGCTAAAGGTGATTTCTATAGGGATGTCCCGATCAGGTTTTTTTTTTTTTTTTTGCCCAAGTCCAAGTTATTGGATTTTGAGTATTTACCGATACCAAAACCCGATCCGATACTTCTAGCTGTTATTCAGTCTCTTCATCTGAATAACAGATATCATGTTGGAAATTCAGTTTAATATAGTTAATTATAGTTTATTCCAGGGTCATCTGATAGGAATAGTCTAATAGCATCATCTAACTTTTGTAATAAACAACTGAGTTCAACATGTGAAAACAACAACTGCATGAGAAGTTGATACCTGATCATAAACACACTTTCAGATATCCATCTTTCATTAACTGTGTTTTGATGAATAATCTGCCAATGGGGTAAGAAAAATAATTGTATGCCAAAACGAAAAACAAGATTATTTTGCCTACCCCATTGGCACATTATTTGGTTTGTTTTAAATAAAAACTCACTTAATATTGGCATGTTATTTCTTAAAACAAGAAAATGTCTAGAAAATGCTTCTTAATTTCTGAATTTTTAGACATTTGGACAAGAAACAAGACAAAAAAGTATTGTATTTTGCAAAATGCATTTTTTTTGAAGTGTTCAAAGCTTCTACTATAATTTTTGGTTTAAAGTCTGCATGAACCGGAGACTACAACCCTTTTTTTTCGTATTGGGATGCAGTTTCTTGAGAAACAGAATATTAAATGAGAAAAGCAGTGGGAGTGGCTTGTTTCTTTCTACTGTGAGCTGATTGGATGTAGTAAAGTACACATTTCTGACAGCTGGAGGGGCGTGGTAAGGTACGCTAGCCACGACCAATCCCTCAGACAGACGTAATCTGAGAATTAAACTGAAATCAAACAGGAAGTGCATTTTCAGATTTCAATTAAAATTACAAGTGCATTTTTTTTCTTTTCTTAATTCTTTTATTGCACCACCAAGACAAATATTTGAATAACATTTCTTAACTCCTAATGTCTTTAGTTAACACACTCAATGCATTTTTCCCCAACACATCCCATAATTTCTAAAATATCAACTTCTACCAAATGGTTGGCATGTTGGCTTATGGTAAAGTACTGAAATGAATGCATATACTATGAAATATCTGAAAATATAAAGCGTAAGACTAGTTTATTTTAAAAAAAATCAAAACAAAGCATTTTTGAATACAAAATTTTAAATAACCTTCATTTTTTGACGTGCGCCATAAAATATTTCACATTCTCATTTACATGTTTTCTTGTTTGTTTTTTTGACAATAAAACCAAAAATCAAGTGTAGTTGAGGTGTAGTACAAACAGTATTGTGTTTGTTTGCTTTTTTGTAAACCAGCAATGCTGTGTGTAAACCCTTATTTAAAACAGTCAAAATATGGTCAACCATTTGGTAGAGCGGCTGTCAAAGGGTTAATAACATGCACAGATGAATTGTTCACCACAAAACTAACAATGTGAGCTAACAAAACCAATAGTTTTCATTTCATTTGTACTTTAAGCTTTAAATGTTTGTCATCACACTGTATTTTATCGACTCATTCGCTTAAAAAGCGATCTTTTTGTAATACTTTGTATTGAGAATTTTTTTTACCACAGTGAAAATGTTTCAGAATGTTTGAAAGACGTGTCTGAAGTAAAGATATGTTTTTGCAGTCAGAAAACTATGTTTATTCATTAGCAGAAGGTTGCTAGGCAACAGAGGCATGCCTATTTAAAGGCACTGGAAAAAAAATGCAGATGTATGTGGTCAATAAACTGTTATGGCCATTCAAGATAAAATTACTCCAAACTCTTCATTCATTCATTTTCTTGTCGGCTTAGTCCCTTTATTGATCTGGGGTCACCAAAATGGAATGAACCGCCAACTTATCCAGCATGTGTTTTACGCACTGGATGCCCTTCCAGCTGCAACCCAACACTGGGAAACACCCATACACACTCATTCACACACATACACTAGGGACAATTTAGCTTTCCCAATTCACCTGTATCGCATGTCTTTGGACTGTGGGGGAAACCGGAGCACCCGGAGGAAACCCACACAAACACAGGGAGAACATGCAAACTCCACACAGAAATGCCATCTGACCCAGCCGAGGCTCTGTTGTGAATTTCTCTGTCTCTCTTACGTCACCAAACTGTTTTGAAATTCTAAGATGAGTCAAAAAAATAAATAAAAACAGGGAGAACTTTCGGTTAAAAGCAGAGTGCTTTAATAAAGTTGGCCTCGCTGTGGCATCATCGAAAGAACACAGAACTAGTGCAGTCATGCACTCAGTTTAAAGGGCATCTATTTTAAAAAATCTATTTTTTAAGCTGTTTGGACAGACATATGTGTAGGTATAGTGTATAGATGGTCATTTTGGGGTGGTATTAACACACCCAGCCCTTTTTTTTCAATTTAACAGCATAAAAACGGTGGACCAGTTGGAGCAGTTTTGAGACCGACCGAAACTTTACAGAGGAGTGCGGTCCCCCCGCCCACTGAATTGATTGACAGCTGCGTATTAACATTAACCGTAGCAACGAGTATAATCATATCAACAAGACAGGACGTGTGCAAAGCAACCGGGAATAAAAGATCTGTTCAGTTCGCTAGGATTATTAATCAAGAGTGAGTTTCACAAGTTTAACACGTTTAAAACAGTGCATGTTTCTAATGAACTACAGTGATTTACTTCAGCTTTACTTCATCAACACAGCCGTGTGTCAGCAAAAAAGACGCTTCAATCTCGGTTTGTTGACATTTAATCAGGATTATTCTGTACATTAACATAACAGATATCCATACAGCAGTGGATATTACCCTGTATCCTGTCACATTTGCTTGCAAAAGCAGTGCAAAGCTCAACGCGCGCTGTCTGTCTGTCTGTATGTGTGTGTGTGTATGCATGTGTGTGTGTGTGTGTGTGTGTGTGTGTGCGTGCGTGCGTGCGTGAACGAACTTCGTAGCTACGTTGTGTGTGACTCATCGTTGCAACTCCTCAACAAACACATCAAACAGTCATTGGTAAAGTTCTTACTGTAGTATTTCTCAAACGTGGTGAGATCTGCTTCCTTTACATCTGTTCCTGTTGCGTCTGTCTGTCTGACGCAGCCGAGGGCGGAGATTGAGGCACGCTGATGGGCACGGTGGGCGGGGAGGACTAAAGGCGCAGTACCAAAAACAGCAAAAAGCTGTTTAGAGCTATAATACAAAGACTTTAAACAGCTATAATTAATAATCTGACGGGTGTTTTGAGCTGAAACTTTACAGACAAATTTTGCTGACACAAAAGACTTATATTAAATATAAAAAAGGGGTCAAATATGTGCCCTTTAAATACATTTTTACAGATATTGATACATGTAGGTGGAGACAGTCTAAAACAAAGCATGCAAATGAAGTCTTAAAGTCAGCATGATAACCGGCATATAGGTGTTAGAATCCTGCCGAGCTCCTGACCACATAAGTTATTCAACAAAAGGGGTTTCTTTAATCTGAAAGTATCACCCGAAGGAGGAATCTGCGGACATGTTTTGCTATTTCTGTGGAGTATTTTGCTAAAAATCTGTGGATTTATGCGGAATGATTTTGGGAGTACTAAAACCTTATAATTCAATTCAATTCACCTTTATTTGTATAGCGCTTTTACAATGTGGATTGTGTCAAAGCAGCTTCACATAGAAGGTTATAGTAAATTGAAAAAGTCAGTTTAGTTATTAGCTAGTAAATTATTAGCTAGTATATAGCTGAGTTAAGTTCAGTTCAGTGTTGTTTAATAATATGAAATAAAAAACCAACACATTTTTAACTTTTATTTAATGTTAACAATTTAAATCCAATTAGGTCCGCTTTATTTGGTAAACAAAGAAAGTATCTCATATAATAGATCTACTAAAAGACATTAAATGTTACTTTTCAAACTGTATTGTAAGTAAATCATATATATTTTATTATTAGTGAATAATATTACTGAAATTAACTTAAAAACTGAATACATATACATTTACACACATTTACTCAAGCCAATAAACAGAATCAATGATGCCATTGATCAATGCGCGCGCAGATTCCATGTGGGCCTAGTTTTATGCTCCCCCCAAACCCTTTTCCCGATCTTTCTGAATGAAATATTAACTTTACTACATCCAATCAGCTCGCAGTAGAAAAAAACAAGCCGCACCTACTGTTTAATATTCTGTTTCTCTAAGAAATGCATCACAACACACACACAAAAAACATGTTGCATCTTCTGGTTCATGTGGACTTTGATTCTTGTTTGATCCCATTAAAATCCTTCAAGATTGATTACAATCCTGTACACATTTCTTGCTATATCTTGACAAGCTTTCTGCACAGATCAGGGTTTATCTGAACTGAATGTTCCAAAAAAAAAACAACAACAACACACACACAGAGACACACAAATGATGGGGTTATCTCTGAATCTGACCGGTCAAAGTCAGCTGTCCTGGAATGAACTCAATTAATGCTTCAGTGGTTTCGAGGGGAAGTCTACGGACCCTCCACCTCTAACATGATCAATCACTGTCTCGCAGAGCTCAGGGCTAAGTAGTTAGTTCTGGATTACAGACTCTTTCTCAGAACGGGAATATGTGAGGAGAATCACTCTGATCTCTCTCGTACTCTGCGTTCCCTCTGCACCCCGATAAGACATCTGACAAAATATCAAGTCTGCATACTGACCCATTTTTACATGCAAATAGCAATGGCAATCAACTCAGGATATCTATGTCACTTCTCAGCTTCAGGATATGTTTGCATGACACTAAATTCACTAAATACTGAAACATTTATTAAAGTTTTGAACATTCATTCTAAGTGCAGGTTTTTGAACACAATATCATTGTATCAATATATGGTCTCAGGATCAGTATTGCAATGTGCACATCTGCAATAGTTACATCGCAAATTTTAATTTGGGATTATTATTGAGAAGAAAGCACAATTCAGAACACATGAGTATTTTAGGGGTGTCAAAATTAATTGTTTCTTCAGTGCACCGCGATGCAGATGCAGACAATTCAATATCGGTTCAGTAAAAGATCATAACCAGTTATTACACACTAAAACATCCGGGGTTATTTTTTCTACCCAAATGTTGAGTTGAGGCATTTGGGTAATTTTTGGGGGTTATTTTCAGAGTCTTGGGTAGTTTTTTTGTGTTGTGCTATGTAACCCAGGTTATTTTCTGGGTAATCATTTCTAAAACTTGAATCAATGCAACCCTAGCACCACACAGGCACATCAACCCAGCTCTTTGGGTCAAATCAACTCCCAGCAGGGGCTGACTGCGATGCCACATATATATATATTATTATTATTATAAATATTTACGACCAACCCATAAATATGAAACTAAGTGTTTTGAATGCAGTTCATAATTTGTATTTAGTTTTGTATGATCTCTGAGGTAAAGTGTACTTACAAAGTGTAATGTGCTGAAAAAAATGTAAATGGAACAAAAAATGAATAAAGCTAATACAATATTCACCTGTTTGTTTTTTATGTAGTTAATGATTCTAAAAGAAAGTTAAAATTACATTTGAAAATATAACCTATTAATTAAGTCAAACTAACCTGTTATTTAAGTAAAAATAACCAATTATTAGGTAGAAAAAAACAACCCATTTTGGGGTTAAAAAATAGTAACCCAATTACTTAATTAATTTAACTTAAGTTAATTTAACCCCTGATGTGTTCTGTCCTATATTTACCCAGCAATAGGATTAAAAACAACCCAATCATGCAGTCATGCCTGGCTGAAAAGGGTCTGGATGAATCAGTTCATTAAAAACGGACTCAACGGACTTTGCACAAATCTACAACTCACTTTATCAAAACTCACTTTCTGACAGTCACTCATACATAAAATGTGTCAACTTTACCGGTATTTGATCATAAAACGCTGATTTATCCGCTCCAGTTTCAATGCTTCAAAGTGACTGAACCGAGGAAACGATTCCGAGTCGGACCGATGGATTCAGCAAGCCGATGACTCAGCGCATGCGTGAACCGAGCAATACAACGAAGTTTTTTTATTACATAAAAAGCTAAAATGACGAATACTTTATTAACTTCATATGCATTAAACATGTAAAACATCCACATTTTATTTAATTATTGGGTGCTTAAAGAACGGCTGTTGTCATTTCATGATCATGTAAAGGAATCGAATCAGTTATTTGAACTGTTCGAAAGAGTCAGCTCATGAATAAGAATCGAACTCTCCTGTCTATCGAAGGCTGTTGATTAAAATTAATAATAAGGGGTACTAATTACATTTTTGCCTAGACTATTATGTTTTTTGAGTGAATTACTTATTTAATCATATATAATGTTTTCTTAATATTATTATTATTAATTAGTCTAGTTTTTTTTTAGTTTAGATTTTTCCACAACTATTTGATGGGAAATAATATAATAAATACAATTTAAATATATTTAATAAGGCAAATGTATTTTTAAATTACACAATATTATTTTTCCCCCATCATCAGTTTAAGTTTCTGTTAAACAATTTAATCAACAAAAGCTAATTCGTGACACATTAAGTGATGGTTTCATACATCATAATATCTTAAATTTATAACAAAGTTTCACCCTTCTTTAAATGAGTGCTTTTTTATGTACCTGCAATGCCACTGCAGTTTTTTTCAGCAAATAATGACCTGAATGTCAGATTCTTTTATGCACAAGGACACGCACTTGAGAATCTTCATTACTGCTCTGAATGTTAATCCAAGGGAAAAGGAGACATCCTTTCAGAGGATTCACCTTGTTTGACCCACATTGAAGTTTAGGAATATTCATTCTTGGGTCGTTTTATTAAAAGTGCAACCGAAATGATTTTCAGGACAAACCTTTGAGGCCAGATTAATTCATCTCAGCACGTCTCCCAAGAGCGAAGCACTAGGAGATTCAACGAATTAATTGATATTGGTGTTCCAGTTAGTTTGCTTGAATCAGAAAAAGGCTTTTGTGTTTCAGCTACCAAGTTAATTCTTCATGCTTTTGGGGAGTCTCATATGTGAGTGTCGGAGGTTGTTTCAGTACGGTGGATATTTCTAAAGGTGTCATTAAAAAAGGTTTGAATTCTTTCATTCATTTTCTTTTTGGCTTAGTCCCTTTATTAATCAGGGGTCGCCACAGCGGAATGAACCGCCAACTTATCCAGCACGTTTTATACAGCGACCTTTATGACCTTCCGCTGCGTAAAACTTAGTCTAGCCAATTCACCTGTACCGCATGTCTTTGGACTGTGGGGGAAGCCGTGGGGGAAGAACATGCAAACTCCACACAGAAACACCAACTGACCCAGCCGAGGCTCAAACCAGCGACCTTCTTGCTGTGAGGCGACAGCACTACCTACTGCGCCACCGTGTCGTCCACTGAATTCATTCATTCATTTTCTTCCCTTTATTAATCAGGGGTCACCACAGCGGAATGAACCAGCAACTTATCCAGCACGTTTTGCGCAGCGGATGCCCTTCCAGCTGCAACCCATCACCGGGAAACACCCATAAACTATGGACAATTTCGCTTACCCAATTTACCTATAGCACATGTGTTTGGACCGTGGGGGAAACTGGAGCACCCGGAGGAAACCCACATGAACACGGGGAGAACATGCAAAACTCCACAAAGTAATGCCAAATGACCCAGCCAGGGCTTGAACCAGCGACTTGCTTGCTCTGTCCATGAGGCGATTGTGCTACTGCAAAAAAGTTTGAATATAGAAAGTAATTTTCAAGTCTTGGATATGTAAAGATGTTAAACATTACCACGGTTATCGGCCAGAAGAAAAAAGATGTTTATGAAACACAAGGTGACTCACATACTGTAATCTGTGTCATATCAAAGAATAACAGTTCTCAATCATCAGAATTCAATTCAATTTGTTTATTGTCATGTGCACAGTAAGGAAACACGTTTCGCTGTACAATGAAAATCTTACTTTGCCGTGCACAGTGAAGTCATAAACATAAAATACACATCATACAAGACATACACATATATACACAGAAGTGACAGAGTATATGAAATATTGATCTATGAGTGTAAAGAACAATAAAAGTATAATACTGTAAATGAAAAAACATTAGAATGTGTCCTGTTTATGTATTAATTTTTTTTTATATTTAACAGAAATAACAACTATCATACATTTCTAAACATGAATCACTAATGCATTCGCTGGCCACTTTATTAGGTACACCTGTCCAACTGCTCGTTAACGCAAATTTATAATCAGCCAACTCAATGCATTTAGGCATGTTGACATGGTCAGGACGATCTGCTGCAGTTCAAACCGAGCATCAGAATGGAGACGAAAGGTGATTTAGGTGACTTTGATGGTGGCATGGTTATCAGACCGGCTCGTCTGGGTATTTCAGAAACTGCTGATCTACTGGGATTTTCACGCACAACCATTTCTAGAGTTTACAGAGAATGGTCCGACAAAGAGAAAATATACAGTGAGTGGCAGTTCTGTGGGTGCAAATGCCTTGTTGATGCCAGAGGTCAGAGGAGAATGGCCAGACTGGTTCCAGCTGATAGAAAGTCAACAGTAACTCAAATAGCCACTCGCTACAACTGAGGCATGCAGAGGAGCATCTCTGAACGCACAACACGTCCAACCTTGAGGCGGATGGGCTACAGCAGCAGAAGACCACAACGGGTGCCACTCCTGTCAGCTGAGAACAGGAAACGGAGGCTACAATTCACACAGGATCATCAAAAATGCACAATAGAAGATTGTAAAAATGTTGCCTGGCCACGAATGCTACAAAGGATTAAGGCATTTCTGAAGACAAAAGGGGTCCAACCCAGTACTAGTAAGGTGTACCTAATAAAGTGGCCGGTGAGTGTACATCATTCAGTGTTATAGTAATTATATAGCAAATATTATTGTCTGATTGTCCAGTATATTTATAACAATAATTGTTTGTTTACATTTTAAAAGACTATTTAACAATCAGCAAAGCTTAAACATACTAATTTGTTGTGATTTTAAATCTTTATACTTCGCCTTCCTTTAAACCACTTTTACCTAATTGTCAAAAAGACGTTTTAAATTATTTTAAATAACATAAACATTCATAAGATCGCTTATTATTTACACATATTTAAAACATACAGGTTACAATGAGCAGTTACTTCATTTTTGCATATTTATTATTACAAATGAAGATAAAACATTAATTTATCCATATTATCATAAAGTTGATTGAAACATTAGACACTTCGTTTGCATTTCATACACTTTCTTTGTGAATAAAATCACTTTTGTAAATGTAATTTAATGCATATACAAAAATAGAACACCTTATTAAACATCAGTAAAAACAAATGACCAAACAAAAAAACGTAATGTTTGGATTTAGAATATTGTCAGCTTCTGAAATTGTGCATGGTTGTCTGCATCATGTAAAATAAACACAATAATGAAATGTTTTGCTAAAAGAAATAATTTTTATCTTTGTTTTGGATTAATCATTTGTTGCATATTTTAATGATTTATGTGCAAAATTCCCCTCCAGATTAGATTCATACTGAAAAACTTAATCTTAAAATATTGGTTTCCATGCAGATTTGATTTAATCTTCATGTAAACAAGCAGAAAAACTAATACACATTTAATGTCTACATTTTTTATAACTTGGCCTATATCCATTTAGCATATGATTTCATTGAGATGTCTTCTGGTTAAAAACATGCATGTTTTTTTAGATGTTGTGTTAAATGAAAGCATCCCCATGTGGCAGCTCGGGTGTCCTCTATATAAGCTCAGTGTTGCTCCAGGAGCTCACTCAGGTGCGGGGAGTCGAGCTGAGCGCAGCGGAGAGACGCGCGTTCACAGCGCATTTTAAATCTGGGAATAAACACATTATGATCGCGTGCTGAACCAGTAGGATGACTTTTAGGAAAACATCTGTGTAGCACATGGAATATTATAGAAATCGTTTGGATGCTTAAAGCCGTGCCATGCAGGGGAACAGCAGCGCGTTGGCACCGGGTTTAGCGTCGTGCGGTCCGGCTTTATATGAGAGCGATGCGCTGCAGAACCGGACTCTCCAGAACCTGTCTCTGCGCTGCTGGCTGCAGCTGCTCTCCAGAGAGTCCGCGCCGGAGCTCTACGGCGACAGCTCCAGCATGGCCATGCGCGTCGTTATCGCGCTCGTCTACCTGATCGTGTGCGCGCTGGGGCTCGTCGGGAACCTGTTGGCGCTTTACCTGCTCCAGTCGCGGCACAGACTCAAACAGTCTTCCATCAACTGCTTCGTCATGAGTTTGGCCGTGACCGACCTACAGTTCGTCCTGACGCTTCCCTTCTGGGCCGTGGACACCGCTCTGGACTTTAGATGGCCGTTTGGGAAGGTGATGTGCAAGATCATCAGCTCGGTCACCACTATGAACATGTACGCCAGCGTCTTCTTCTTGACGGCCATGAGCGTGGCGCGCTACTGTACTCTGTCCTCTTCTTTACGCATGCAGAGTCCCAAAACGGCATCGGCGGAGGTCAAATGGGCCAGTTTGGGGATCTGGATCGTGTCTGTGGTGGCCACCATCCCGCACGCAGTGTACTCGACTACCGCGCAGGTGTCCGACGACGAGCTGTGCCTCGTGCGCTTTTCGGACTCGGGTAGCTGGGACCCGCAGCTGCTTTTGGGTCTCTATCAGACACAAAAGGTGCTTTTGGGTTTCGTGATCCCGCTGGTCATCATCTGTGTTTGTTACCTGCTCCTGCTGCGTTTCGTCCTGCGGCGGCGGGTGACCGGGATTCCCGGCTCGGACAGCGAGAGAGGGAGGCACAAGCGCCGCTCCAAAGTCACCAGATCGGTCACTATCGTAGTCCTGTCCTTCTTTCTGTGCTGGCTACCTAACCAGGCGCTCACCCTGTGGGGGGTGCTCATCAAATTCGACCTGGTGCCCTTCAGTAACGCGTTTTATAACGCGCAGGCCTACGCGTTCCCCATCACCGTGTGTCTGGCACATACCAACAGCTGCCTGAACCCGGTGCTGTACTGTCTGATCCGGCAAGAGTACCGTACCGGACTCAAGAAGCTGCTTTTTCGAGCCACGCCGTCCCTCCGGAGCCTGGCCAAGTTGGTGTCCCGCGGGAAAAAGGTGGCGGAGGCTCCGGCCGGGGTGGCCGTGGTGCAGATGGAGATCGGGATGTGAAATCAGGATAAAGAGATGAACTTTTAAACACATCTTTGTATACCTCTGCTCCGCGGCACGGATTTGCAAACATCAGACATAATGACACAAAATAAATTACTTTACTGGTTCAAAGTTTGGACACGCTTTTCGCGTTTCCAATGAAGGCATATTGAGCTTTTATTATTATATACACTCTTTAAAAATAAAGGTTCCAAAAAGGTTTTTTCACAGAGAATGGTTCCTCAATGAAATTTCTTAAATGAAAAGAACAGATTTCCTTAGTTAGTAAAAAATTCAAAAGAACATTTTATTAAATGAAAATATTATATAGCTGATAAAAGTTCTTTGTGGATCCAGCTGTCAATAAGAACCCTCTATTTTTAAGTGTATTCGTTTTCCATAACAGCATGAACACCTAGTTTTTAAAAAGCTGAAACTAAAACTTTTAGTTTATTTATTGATAGATGGCGAACCAAAGTTGGCAAAGTAAAAGAGTCAACAGATGTTTAGCATGTCGCTTTATCGAAACAGTTTCAATCCTTCTTTTTCATGGTTTAAATTTGTTCTCATTTTTGTATTTATACGTTTTTAACATGGGAATGTAAATATAGCAAATACATAATAAGCATATTTCATTTATTTTGCGATTTCATACATTTGATGATTTCATCACTGTAAGGAAGCATTTTCATAGCTCTTAAATCGCAAATAAATCATTCATTCATTCATTCATTTTCTTTTCTAGTCCCTTTATTAATCCGGGGTCGCCACAGTAGAATGAACCACCAACTTATCCAGTATTTGTTTTACGCAGCGGATGCCCTTCTAGCCGTAACCCATCACTGGGAAAGAGCCATACATTCTCATTCACACTCATACACTACGGACAATTTAGCTTACCCAATTCACCTGTACCGCATGTTTTTGGACTGTGGGGGAAACCGGAGCACCCGGAGGAAACCCACGCAACCACGGGGAGAACATGCAAACTCCACACAGAAATGCCAACTGACCCAGCCGAGGCTTGAACCGGCGACCTTCTTGCTGTGAGGCGAACGTGCTACTCACTACGCCACGGTGGCGCCCTTTTAATATTTAGTATTCCTAAATATTTAGTTCATCCCTAAAAATTATGTCTACTTCTCAATTTCCACTACTTTGTTTTGAAACCTGGACTGATTTACTGGAACTTCATCTATGTTAAGCTGCTTTGACACAATCCTCCTTGTAAACAGAGCTATAGAAATAAAGATGAATTGAATGAAATGATTGGCATTCAGCCTAATGTTTTGAATACATCGGCTGTAGGAATGATGACAACATTGACATCTTTTTCTCTCTTTTAAGAAGTGCTATCATGGATTTTTTTTTTTTTTGCTAAACAAATGCAAAAGGTATATCTGCTTTAGTTTCCACTAGAAGTGTTTTCACTCCTGAGAACCTTCAATTAATAACAACAAAAAAAATAAACTGAAATGTTAACAGTTCTCATGAAATAAGAAGTGTGTCCAAACTGCTGGCCGGTACTGTGAGATGAGACCTTGATAACTGATTCTATTGCATGGAAACATTCAAGTCTTTCAAAACACCAACAGTATGAACAGTATGCAGTGTTTATAAAAGCTGAACTTCAGGACTAGATCTTTCTTCAGGACTAAAGAGTTTTTCTCTCCTGCTTGAGGAAAAGGACAGGAGGATATTGCCTGATCTGTGGATCTTCAGCGAAATAAGCCATGAGGAGTGAAAACTGTCCTTGAGCTTTGTGTTTTGTTCAGTCCATTTACTGTTCCATCTCTGAATATTTCTACAGCATGACACATGCAAACTGTACGCAAAATAACGCTGTCTTTTTGATGAGATTCAAATCAAGTGTCGCTTTTGAGGAAGTAAAAAGGTTTAAATGTGTTTCTCGCACATGTGAGTTATTTTGATGATGCAAATCAATTGCAATTGTTCATTTCGTTGAACTGTGTACGGCTCAGTGTAAATAAAAACAAACTGTTTCAGGGCAAAAATAGCATTTTGTTGATTGCTTTTGGTTCAAAGGATCTGAGAGAATGAAAATAAGTTTCCCACACTCAAAAAATTGCTATAAATAATACTTTAAAATGAGATGAAACAATTCTTCAGATTGTTTTTGGGACCACCTGCTTCTTGCTCAGTCTGCTTAAATGTGTCAAAGCCAATATGTGAACTTTCATAAACTAATTTCGAGAGGAGCACATGATATAATTAAGCACGCCTGGCTGCTCATCTGTTATTAGTAACAATCCAATCAGAGTGATCCAAGCTATAAATGGATTATTTTCCTCCCTGCTCTATCTTCGTTTTGGAAGAATCCCCCCTTCAACCCCATTTCCTCCTTTTCCTCCCTTTCTAAGGGGGAGATTTCAAGACCTGATCTCAGATGCCCTTATATGCTTATTGACTGGGTGGGAGCCTTGGGCTCAAGTATCTCCGAGCTCAGGGTTCTCTCCCGAGACAGCATGCCAAACCTGCTATAAACGCTAAGTGTGGTTTACTTATAAACTAATTTCGAGAGGATCACGTGCTTATGATTGAACACAGCTGGTACCACATCAGCTCCGCATATCGCACCAATCAGACGAATCCTTACACACTATAAATTACCAGAGCTTCCCACTCCGGTCATCTTCGTCTTGAAGAATCCCCCCTTCCACCCCAACTCCTCCCCTTCTCCTATAGGGCGGCACGGTGGCCCAGTGGTTAGCACTGTTGCCTCACAGCAAGAACACCACTGGTTCGGCCTCTCCCTGAGCCGGTCGGTGTTTCTGTGTGGAGTTTGCATGTTCTCCCCGTGTTCGCGTGGGTTTTTCCCGGGTTCTCCGGTTTCCTCCCACCGTCCAAAAAACATACTACATAAGTAAATTGACTACTTTTAAATAGCATCTTAAAGCAACTCTAGTTAAGATATATCTCAGCACGTTCACAAGCGGGGGGAGTTCTCGAGACTTACCTGAGCTCAAACTCTCCTCTCGCCTTTTAAACAGGAGGGAGCCCCGGGCTCAAGGATATTCTGAGCTCAGGGCTGCATGTCTCCCGGGACAGCATGCCAAATACGCTTTATAATCAATCATCAGCTAAGTGTGAACTCTTGAAGCTAAGTGTGAACTCTTGAAACCTAACTGATGTTAAGACAATGTGAATGAGTTGTGTGGAACCCTGCATTTTTCACAGGGCAGACCAAAAAAAAATATATTTGAAGATGATTCCTTGGATTTACTATATTTTTAAAGGTAAGTGGCTACAAACAATTTATTTGGGCTGAATTTAAACAAACAGATTAAGTTGAACATTACTACATTTAATGTGTTTGTTTTAATTCAACCTATATAGATTGTTTGCAATCTACATCTAAATCCAGTGGTTAAAGTCAAATAAACATTCATTCATTTTCTTGTCAGCTTAGTCCCTTTATTAATCTGGGGTCTCCACAGCGGAATGAACCGCCAACTTATCCAGCATATTTTTTACGCAGCGGATGCCCTTCCAGCCGCAACCCATCTCTGGGAAACGTCAAATAAACAATTTAACACTTATTAAGTGGGAAGAAAGAACACTTTATTACTTTTCTTAAAAATCTGCACTGTAGTCCATTTATAATGCACATTATAAAAAATGTTGGGTTCCACACAATCGATTTGTGTTGGGACAACATGAAGGAATTAAGTTAACGTATTAGTTTTAACAGATATAAGTTGATTAAACATAAAATAATTAAGTAGTCCCAAAATAAAACTCAAGAATGATGTTTTCTCAGCTCATTATATACTGTATAAGTAGTTTGATCAAGTAGCAAACATCATTTTTTGAGTGCATATGAAATAATATAGATGGAAGTTTTTATATTTATGTCAGACGCGTACACACTGTGTACAAAAACTGTACAACACATTGACAGAAGTATCCAGTCTACACTTTTCACCAGTCTTTATTTGTGTCTTAATTGTAATCTTTATGACTCATTAACGATGAACATACAGTAAAAACATTGCATGAAATATAATATAATAAATTATTTAAAAATAAAACAAAAGGATTCTATAAGGCAGTTACAATATCACATTGTATTTTGATCATTTATGATTATTGTGGAAAAAAACAAACAATGATATTTGACGATTTTTCAATCATTGGGGATATCTCAAAAATAAAAAAAATAAAAAATAAAAAAATTAAATAATAATAATAATAATAATAATAAATAACAACAACAATAATCAAATAAATCCAGGGTTACTAGTTAACAAAATTCACCATTATTTATTTATTAATTGATTTACTTTTTTGGTTAAAAAAATAAACAGATTTGCACCTAAAAGTGACAGCTAATCACACCTAATAGGAAAGACTAATATGCCAAATGCTATAATGATTCATATTTTATTTTAAAAATATCATTATTATTGTCTTCAATACTTGTATTATGACCAGAAGATTGTTACTTCAGGCTGTTAAAATAGAAACAATGCGTATACAGTCATGTACAGGATTGAGTAAGTATCTAGAGTTTCATTCTAAACAGCTTCTGAATGCAAATTAGCATTTGAATCGCTTCAACTGCTAATTTAATGCAAATTTAATTTAAAATAAGTCTCTGATGTCCCCAGAGTGTGTGTTTCAGCTCAAAATACCACACAGATAATGTTTTATAACTCTCTAAAACTGTTGCTTTAAATTCAAATGAGATTGTGCTCTTTCAGAAGAGGGCGGAGCTACAAATGCCTATGTGTCAGCATAGTGGCAGATTCAAAAACAAGACTTATGCTAATGAATGAGAGATAGTCACTAATGGGCGGGGCTTTCCCTCTCTGATGACACGTACAAAGGGAAAATGTCAATCAAAGTGTTTCTGTAGACTGTTTCAATCAAGTGTGATTATAAAACAATACAATTAATCAATTTTTATCATTAGTTGCAGGTTATATTCACTGGCTGTTGCCACACAGTTGTGTTTAAACCCCTTATAAAAGTGATTTTTGCATAATAGGACCCCTTTAAATCGAGCTAATACTTATTGAATAGCTTCGTTATATTGTATGAATCCATTTAAATTCATCAACTGAAAGTTTACTTCCTCCATTTGCATTACACAAATCATTTTCCAGTGCTGAAAGCAATGGGTTTCCGCTTGAGAGTAAATGCCAAAAATGCCGTTTTGGGGGAAATGATTCCTTTAAAATGTCATCTTTTGTTTTTCACAAAAAAAAGTCTGTCAGGTTTGCAATGACACAAAGACTAATAAAGGCAGAATTTTCCTTTCCTACTGTCCTATTTCCAGAGTCTCACCAACACCAAATGAAGTTTAGCCGGAGAGTTATTATTTTTAACTCGACTGACTGTGCATTTACATGAATCTGGCTTGTAAACAGCTCAGTTGCAGGACTGGGAATGTGATGATGTGGTTTCTACAATGCGCTTCTCACTTGATGAAAGCTATAAAGCTTCACGCACGCTGAATAATAATGCCACACAACTGATTCCTGTTCTCCTCAGGGTCCCTTTGGAGAAAAATCTCCCTGCTAAATGCGCGAGAGTGACCCTCATCTGACATCCGTCCCCGTGAGCTGTCAGTTTCGGTTTAATGCCGTCATTTCTCCGCATGCTCGGTTAGATTACACGTGAGACGCGCAAACTCAAAAATCATCATTAATCACGTCTGTCTGCTGACAATCTGGTGCTTCAGTCTGTAAATCAGCCTCAGTTTTTGTAGCCGTGATTGAAGAGTTCTGCAACAGATCGTCTCATTAACGCTTGCGGCTCCAATGATACTGTTTTGAATTTACATTTTCATTTAGATTTAAATATTTATATTTCAATTGCGCCGATGAATTTTAAATGGGCGGCATGGCCTTGCGTTAGAGCCGAGCGGAGTATTTATTTTGGGCTTCTAAAGATGTGTTAACAGGAGTTTTGGAGCTTAACCTACATTTTCACAGAATTCACAATAGGGCAGAATAACAAATGCACAAGCTTTGGTTTGATTCCAGTTTAGCTGAGAAACATTAATTCATTTTCCTTCGACTTAGTCCCTTATTTATCAGGGGTTGCCACAGCGGAATGAACCACCAACCACAGCAAATTGTGAAGTGCTAATTTCACTCTCAAAGTGTGAAAATGAACACTTACTCAGGCCCTGTTTACACTAGTGCGTTTTCGTTTTAAAATGCATAAGTTTTGCTACGGTTACGCCATTCATCCACACTACGCCGGAGTTTTCGAGCCGCAAAAACGGAGCGTTTTGGAAACGCTGGAGAGGCCGTTTTCATTCTAAAATGCTACTGCTCCGTCTCAGTGTGGATGGAGGAAAACAGAGACATTTGAAAACAGGGGCGTGGCTGCTGAGATCGGCTACGTGATTGGGGCTTTTGGGTCATTGCGTATCCTTCCCTCATTCGTCAAGCGCACATGATTATAACGTCAACAGAAGACGGCAGATAAGGCATGCTCTGCAACATTCTGTTTTCACACCTTTAAGAACATCGCATTGTAGAGGAAAGCTAAGTGAGACGTGAAAGTTATTTTCATATAATGATGCCGCTGCATCTATCTTTCCAGTCAGCGGCAAGAAACTTCTACTTCTGCAAAAAATGCATCATTAGTATGCAAACATATCAGACTCAACAGAAGAAGTTCAGTTCATATTTTACCTTAAGCAATACCAATACAATTTAGTAATGAACAAAAAAGATACAAAAAATAAGAAAAAATATATTCCTTTTTCTCCAACAATACCTATGATGGCGCTTTAGTGCTTGGTCTAGAAACTCCAAATTTGGTCAGATGACTACTACCGTCACTAATTGTGCCAAGTTTCCCCATGTTTGTACTTATGATTTATATGGCTGCCAATGACTTCCAATCTGGAAGAAGAAGAAGAAACATGCCGACTCCACGGAGAAATGCCAACTGGCCCAGCCAGGACTCGAACCAACGACTTTTCTTGCTGTGAGGCGACAGTGCTAACCACTGAGTCACCATAATAATAATGGTAATGATAATGATAACAACAACAACTACTATTACTACCACTACTACTACCACTACTACTACTTCTACTACTACTACAATGACAACGACAACAACGATAATAATAATACATATCAAGAACAATAAAAATAAGCTTTTTTTAGTTTTGGTCTCAGTTTAAATGCACAGGGTCATTAAAGAAGGTCAGAAGCTGTATTTACGGTCAGCACAGGAAAGGATATCCTTCTGGAAGTCGGCTAATTTGCCTGATATCCTTCTGCGTGTCATTTTTGAAACAATGTCTTTCTCGTTATCATTAACGTCCTTGGTGTAATGCGACTTTAATCAATCGATTCATTCAGAAATTAATCAGATGTAAAAACAGATCAGAAATGCTTCAGTGGCTCACTATCAATACAGCAAATACATAAATGCTAATGACTTCATTCTCAGTCTCGACACACATGCCACATGTTTGTGCGTGTTTCTGAAGCGTTTGTCGTTTGCTGTCATGCAGTTGTTTGACTAATCTCTCTTTCTTTCTCTCTCTCTCTGGACTGAAAATCAACTGAAGAAACAGATGCTGGAGTAATTGAGAACATTTTGGACAATGTTGCTTGGAAAACTGATTTCTGGTGTTCACGTCTGAATGCTGTGATGCGGGTTAACTCGCTGCAATCAAATCAACATTAACTGATAACTGCAAGACATAAATGCTTATCGTTATGCAGTCATTCATTAAATCATTCATAAAAAATACACACTCAGTAAACAATTTACAATGCAAGAGATTTTTTCTGGGCGATACAATGGGTAGCACAATCACCTCACTGCAAGAAGGTCGCTGGTTTGAGTCCAAAAACGTGCTAAAGGTGAATTGGGTAATCTAAATTGTCCGTAGTGTATGAGTGTGAATGAGTGTGTTTGGGTGTTTTCTAGAGATGGGTTGCAGTTGGGAGGGCATCCGCTCTGTAAAATATATGCTGGATAAGTTGGTGGTTCATTCCGCTGTGGCGGTCCCTGATTAATAAAGGGACTAAGCCGAAAAGAAAATATATGAATGAATGAGATTTTTTCTTACGATATTAAACATCTAACTTTGCACTATAAAAATCAAATAAATTGAATATGGAGCTGTTTACAACATATCGGAGCTTAAATCTGAGTGGATTTCGCATGACATGGCTTAAAAAGTTAATTTAGGAATTAGTAATAATAATAATAATAATTCCTTACATTTATATAGCGCTTTTCTGGGCACTCAAAGCACTTTACACAATGGGGGGGATCTCCACCACCCGTGTGCAGCATCCACCTGGATGATGCGACGGCAGCCATTTTGCGCCAGACCGCACACCACACACCAGCTGATTGGAGGAGAGGAGACAGAGTGATGAAGCCAATTATGATATGGGGATGTTAGGAGGCCATGATGGACAGAGGCCAGTGGGCAGATCTGGCCAGGATGCCGGGGTTAAACCCCTACTCTTTTTCGAAGGACATCCTGGGATTTTTAATGACCACAGAGAGTCAGGACCTCGGTTTAACGTCTCATCCGAAAGACGGCGCTCACTGAGCAGTATAGAATCCCCTTCACTTGGGCGTTAGGACCCACACAGACTGCATGTTGAGCGCCCCCTGCTGGCCTCACTAACACCACTTCCGGCAGCAACCCAGCTTTCCCATGTGGTCTCCTATCCAGGTACTGACCGGGCGCAGCCCTGCTTAGCTTCAGTGGGCGACCATGTGAGAGTTGCAGAGAGCTAGCTGCCAGACTCTAAAAAGTCCCGGTTGGGCCAGCTGGCATTTCTCTGTGGGGTTTGTATGTTCTCCCCGTGTTCGCGTGGGTTTCTTCCGGGTGCTCCAGTTTCCCCCACAGTCCAAACACATGGGGCATAGCTGAATTGGATTAACTAAATTTGCCATAGTGTATGAGTGTGTGTGTGAATTTCCAGGGCATCCATTGCATAAAACATATGCTGGAATATTTGGCGGTTCATTCCACTGTGGCGACCTCTGAAATAGACAATAAGCCGAAGGAAAATGAATGAAGTCTGTAAAAAGCACATGGTGGCCAACATACTTAACCACGCCCTCCAGGTGTTAGATTAGACAACAAACAGTAATGGTGAGGAGGAGGAGGAGTCTGTTAGCTTGTAATAACTCACCCCGCTCCCTTTTCCCCATATTTCTGAATGAAATACCTACTTTACATCCCATCAGCTTGCAGTAAAACCAAAATTTTAAAAAGCCACGCCCATTCTCATTTAATTTTCTGTTTCTCCAGGAACTGCATCACAACACAAAAAAATACAAAAAAACGATCACAGCTTTCAGTTCATGTGAATGTTAATAACACTTATTGCACAGCTGCCTGGAATACTCGCTTCTGATTGGTCAGTCACAACATTCCAAAGTATTCAAAAACTGACAAACATAAGAGTGAAGCGCGAAAAAACAAAGGAGCAAACGATTCCTTCAACAACCTAAAACATGAACAAACTGCCACGTTTATTATCATCGCCTTTTGGACTATTATGAACTTGGAATAACGGAATTACTTTGTAACTTGTAACTTGTTAACATTACATGTGCTTGTGAAGAATAAAAATGAAAGGTTTGATCTGACTGTATATGTTTCGTATCGTTTATGAACCAAAATAAGACCTAAATGTATGTTTTTGGTGTATTTGTTTATTTGTAATTGGTTACATTTTAAAGATTCCCAGTGATGGGTTGCAGCTGTAAGGGCATCCGCTCTGTAAAACATATGCTGGATAAGTTGGCGGTTCATTCCGCTGTGGTGACCCCAGATTAATAAAGGGACTAAGCCGAAAAGAAAATGAATGAATGAACATTTTAAGGACTATAAGGGCCAATCCCAATTCTACCCCTTAGCCCTTCCCCTTACCCCTACCCCTCGTTTTGCGCGTTCACGTCATGTCCCAATTCTCTTTAGCTTGAAGGCGTAGGGCTAAGGGCAAGGGGTATACACTTCTTCGAACGAAGATTTTTCAGGACCACACTAAAAACGGAGGGGTAAGAAAATTTCCCAGAATACACCTGTCACAGCGGCAGGATAGCTGAACCCGGAAATAAGGAGATCCACAAATTAGTTTTTTTTGTCATTATTACGAATTTTTACGACAAACAAACACGTTTTAATATATTCATAACCGCGTTCGTGTTTTACCGTCATGCTTTTTAAAAAAGAAAAACGCAAAAAAAAAAAACGCTAAATTTTGCGATCTATAATCCATAATCATAACTCCTGTACGGCAGTTCCACAACATTCTGACACTCGATGACACTCAAATACCCTGTCAGTAATGTCTAGTGTCTGGGAATGAGCTTTTTACAGTGTCTGCTACAATGTTAATGTTGTTTTTGTGTGTTTACATAGATAAATATGGCCACTGTGTAAATACACAGTACAGTTATGATCTTATTGCCACATTAGATTGTCATGATAACATAATATACGCCTTCAGTGATTTCCTGAAGATAAACACCAAAAAATAACACAACTGAAGTAACTCCAGCAGTCGTGATCGTCTGATCTCATATGAAGCAAGAGATCGCGATGACATATAATGACATGTGCAGGTGTTGAAGTGCTGTCCCAATTCTTAGGGGTAAGTTTTGAAGCCCTTTCTCATTAACCCTCGGTTGTAAGAGCCAAGGGGAAGGGGAAGGGGTACAAAAATAGAATTGGCATTGGGCCTAAATCTCAGAATGTGTTCATATATGTTTTATCTATTTTTTTTATTTTATACATTCGCAGCTGTTACAGTAGGCCGTTTCGCATTATCATTGATCTGCAGCCATAATCAAATCCTGTTCATTGAAAGGTCAGTAATTAAGATTTATTTATACACAAGTATTTATGTATGTAAAGCATTTGTTTAGTAAGAAGTGTTTCTCATACGATATGTGACCTTCAGTGAGAATGACGTCGACTGCAATTTTCTGTCGTACACCACATGCCTACCATTGGTACCATTTGGTGAGCCTAATGCCGAGTTCAGACTGGCCTAATGCCAAGATGAGCCTAATCCTGAGTTCAGACTGCATGATTTTAGCCCCGATTTTGACTCACCAACAGGATTTGAAAAATCGCCAACAAATGCCTGAAATCACAGGCAAATCGGTGCTCGTGCACGCGAGTGACAATCACACAGTATGAACTATCAAAGACGCGATCTGAGAGAATCGCAGATGAGTCGCCGATGCCCGGGAGATATTTGGCGTGCTGAATATCTGGAGCTGTCGGCGATTCAAATCATGCCGTGTGAAATGTGTTCTGACTGAAAATAACCTCAGCGATCGCCTACAGCCAATGAGAGAGCAGCATTCACTCGTGTGGGTACCTGCAGGCCAGCGGGAGGTTGAGGGAGAAGTTAAAAGCTCATTTTCAGTTTATTCGGACACAAGAAATGGAGGGAAAATGAGTATAAATTTGGCAGTAGCCCCCGTGTCTGTTTGATGTGTTTTTGTGAGCGATATCACAACCCAACCCGGTCAAAAAAAAAAACAGTTGAGGAGAAATTGCTAATTCCCTTCAAAGCCAGGTGAGCAAATATGGACATTTTCTACCCTATTAAAGGTTTATTTCTCGTTATGTAATTTATAACAAAAGATATACTACGTGTTTTTGGGTGTGAGACGCAGTTTGGACAAAGTTGTCAGCGATTCTTCCTATTTTGAAGTCATGCAGTGTGAAACTCCCTGTCGCCGATCCATCTTACAGTGTAAACAAAGCAGCGACAAAACGCTAGCCCAGATAATCATGCAGTGTAAAAACATCTGTGACATGACTACTTTGAAAATCATGCAGTCTGAACTCGGCATTACAGTGTTGTAACACTTACTGGAAATGAGGCATTAGTATCTCCACTGTATAAAGAAACATGAAATAAAAAAGAAAAGAAAAGCACAAATACTGAGTTCATTGGGCCATTGCTGAACAATCCATTCATTTGTCAGTTCACAGTCAGTGTTTATGATCTCATCCTCCCGAGAGCGTCTCATTTCCATTATCAACATCCAGAAATGCCATTTCATGAAAGCGCTTGTATTAATTTAGCGACGAGACGAGGTCAGGACAGTTTAATTTGCTTGGCCTGTCTGTCAGTGTCGCCTGCTAATTTTAGCTTCATTGTCAGACAAATATAGCAGCTTTCTTTGTCAAAGCTGACTTGCCAAAGAAAATGAAATCTGTCCTGCTTGAGTAAAGGTTAAATGAAAAATGAGCTTGTGTATTTACCGCGGAGATGATCCACTTTACATTTCTGAAGTGCGTTTGCCATTTAAAAGTGTTTGTTGTTTGAATCTGGTACAGATGTGATGAAATTAAGCTCTTTTGTTTGTTTTTTATTAGTAAAGGTCACTGGCGTCCAATTCAATATATTGTATAATACACTTTATACAACAGTTTAGTCTGGTTCTCGAATCAGATTGGCGTCCGCATCCATCAGCCTGTCATACTGAGCAAAGACGGCTGACCTGCTGCCACAAGATGGCGACACTTTTAAAAATTATTCAAAGATTATTCCTTGGATTTACTAAATTCTTTTAAGTTAAGTTGTTGCGAACAATTTATTTGGGTTTAATTTAAACAAACAAATTAAGTCGACCATTACTAAACTTAATTTGTTTGATTAAATCAACCCATTTAAATAATTTTTGTCAGTGCAAAGACCACGTAATAAGCCCATGAAGGAGCCAAAACTCAGCGTAATTTCAAACTTCAGTTGACTTTCTAAGTCGATCTCTCTCTTTTGTATGTTGTAGTGCTGTATTTGTACCATAGTAATCTGGTAGTGTTGGCTTTGCTTTGGCTTTTTCAAGGTTAATTATTGTGATATCCCAATTGTAACAGAAATACTGGGAAATCTCTGTAGACTGATGACAATTCATGCTGTTCAGCCTTATAATCTTAAAATGTGAGCAAAATTCACCTGTCTTGTCATCACTTTAGACATTACGCTAGAGAATCATTCAAATACTATGTCTAAAATCACGTTGCTGAAAGTAACAACGATTTGTTCGTTGCTGTTCTGACGTCAGCTGCAGATGTGAATGCGTGGTGGAAGAAAGTAGTTCCTTATCCAAAAGGATTTTTAGACTCTCCGTGATTGATTTTCTTTTTTTATTTAAACAATTATGCAGTCGAACTGTCAAACGAAATATCACACTCGTAGCAGTGCG
>CAIGQQ010032929.1:3131757-3148170 GCA_903798035.1 Danio albolineatus
CAAAAGGAAGCCCTATGTTAACAGTGTCCAGAAGCGATGTTGACTTCTATGAGCTGGGATGGAACATCATGCAGTGGAAACATGTACTGTGGTCAGATGAATCAGTATTTTATGTATTTTTGGGAGAAATGGGTGCCGTGTGCTAGGACCAAAGAAGAAAAGGATCATCCAGATGGTTACCAGAATCAATACCAAAAGCCAAGGTCTGTCATGGTATAGGGTTGTGTCAGGGCCTTTGGCAAAGGTAACTTACACTTTTGTGATGGCACCATTAATGCTGAAAATTACATAGAGATTTAGGAGCACAATGTGCTGCCTTCTCATGCACATTTCAACAAAACCACATTCTGCACACATTATAAAGTCCTGGCTGCGGAAGAAAAGGATACAAGTACTTGACTGGCCTGCCTGCAGTCCCGACCTGTCTCCAATAGAGAATGTGTTTTTTTTAATGCGTTGAAAGAACCAAAAAAAAAGATAAAAATCATGAGGAACACATAAAATTATGTTTGTTGTAGTTTCTGCAATGAAATCCAAGTCAAAGTAAATTTAGAAATCACTACTTTCTTATATCATTTGCGTTTACCATACTGTCCCAACTTTTTTCTGATTTCGGGTTGTGTGTATTTACCAACGTTATCTCATGGCAATTCATAACTTTTGATTTAGTGGCTAATTCGTATGAATTCGTATGATGTAATTCGTACAATTCAGTACGATTTGCTCATCAACCAATGACGGTTGTGTTTAGGGGTGGGGTTGGGTTGGGTGCCACGCCTCTTTTTTTAAATCGTACATTTTCGTACGACTGAACTCGTACGAATTCGTACGAATTTGCCACTAAACTGTCAAAACGTAAAATACTTAAGTTTTCTTGTGAGATCAGGCTCGTATTTACATATCCACTTATTCTCCAATTATATACATCCATTTCAAACGAGCAAAACAAATGTCTTGAACTACTTTAAAATCAGTACTTATGTACTATATTAAATTCTGAATTGATATTTTGAAGTTTATTACAAAGTGTGTATTGTACTGCCCCAGCATGTTCACTAAAACAATGTCTTTAAATTCTGCTTACAAGAGCATCTCAGTACATTTTGATACACTTTGAGTGAATTCATACAGACAGGGTTCCTACACATTTTTACTACTAAAATTCCATGACTTTTGAATGATTTATCCAAGAATTTCAAGTAAAATTTTCATAACCTAATGTTTTATGCAATGTCTAAACATACGTTGTAAAAGAAAAACAATGATCCAAATTTATTACAGCATATTGTAAACAACACAACAATCTATTTAGTTTAAATTTATATTTATATCTATGTAAAATTTATTTAGATAATGCTTACACCGCACTAATAATGTGAGAGCATGTTTTTGGCCATGGACAGAGAAGAAGTGAAGACAACTAACCTATTTTCAAGCATACAGATATCTGTTTTCCATGACTTTTCCAAAACTTTTCCAGGCCTGGAAAATGCCATGTCAAAATTCCATGACTTTCCAGGTTTTCCATGACAGTATGAACCCTGTACACAACAATACATGCTTTAACTCAAAATATGAGCTTCACACATCTCAGAAATGACTTTGTAACAGTATAAATCACAATGCTTTGTGTGTGCGTCTTACTTGACAGCAGGACATTTTTGTCCACTGAGCTTGACTGATATTGATTTCTTTGTGTCATAGTGAGCTCAATCTCTTTGTGTTATGAAGTGAACTGAAACCGAAGCCATCTCTGTGCTCGCTAAAACCACTGAGGAAAACAAACACAGTCTCTCATTTAAAAAAATAACCATTACTGCTAAAAGAGCGCAGGACCAAACTGCTGATATATATCATAATTCGCAGATTTGTTTGTATTCAGAGCCGTCATGCGTCAGATTAAGCTGAGCACTGACTGAACACAATATCCTGAAACCATCAAACCAAAACCCGTTCATAATCCTCAGCCAACAGCTTCAATTCCCACTGGCCTTTATGGACACATTGCTAATAAAATCACCATTGGCTAGTGCATTTGTTGTTTACATATGTGTATTTGACCTAAGCATTATAGACCATTTCAATTGGGTGATGCCACTGGCTCATGAATATTTCCTGCTTGTTGTCAAACTGTTTCGTAACTTCAACAAGAGGCAATTCAATCCTTCCTTGATGTTAAAACAGCTATCATAAAATTATTTATCGGTATGTGGACCTTTTGTTATTCTTGGAAAAATTAAAAATATAAAACAGGAAATACGTTAGGACCATTGTTATTGTTTACATCCCTCAAAATGATGAGGGTGGAGTAGTTGGATATGGTATGCACTCATTGTTTTGTATATGTTGTGTCATGTGTTGTATACTCGAAGCTTGCCTTAGTTTCTTGTTTGGTTTATGATTGTTGACCTTTTTTAATGCACAATAGGGACTCTTTAACACAAATCAGGACAAATTCTACCATGTTAAAAAATTCTTGCTTGCTTAAATCTTTTACTTGAAGCAAATTGACAAATTTGAGTCATCTCAACTTACAAAAATCAAACTAAAACTATTAAGTTAAACTTTGTATAATTGTAGTTGAAACCTGATTAAAGTGTTAAAATAAGTTGAAGCAACATATGAATATTTGTTGTCTTGACTTTGTCATTTTTACAGTGTAATGTACATAAACCTGTCATTTGAATGCCAGATTTCAAGCATCTATAAAACTGAATTTTTGTATCTTCAAATTTCTCCAGTGAGTGCCATTCGCACCTGCTTTTCTCACGTAAATCCACCAGAGGCTGCTGTCGACAGACTGATTGATTGACTGACTGACTGACTGACTGACCGACCCCACCACCCAGCCACTTCCTTAAACCCAACTGATAGTGTTTTCAAAAGCAATCCAGAAAAAAAGCCCTCGGGGGCAGCCTGATTTTTGCCACGTTTTCAGATCTCACCACGTTCTCACCCTGATGTTCTCACCCTGTCTCCACTCAACCTGATAATTTGTATGAATTTACTAAATTAACAGATTGTATAGCTGATATTAAAAATTGGATGACTAATAACTTATTATTATTCAATTTAGATAAAACTGAGGTCTTGCTTACTGGTCACAAAAACCTCACACACAAAAACCTAGAGCGCTGTCTAACCCTTGATAGGTTCTTAGTTCAGTCCTCATCTTCTGTTAAAAATTTGAGGGTGATTTTTGATAGCAGCCTGTCATTTGAAGGCCAGATTTCAAGCATCTGTAAAACTGCAATAATTTCATCTTAAAAAATGTTGCCAAACTTCGACATATGCTATCAATGTCTGATGCAGAAAAGCTCATTCATGCTTTCATGACGCCTCGATTAGATTATTGTAATGCATTAATAGGTGGCTGCCCTGTTGGCCTAATTAACAAACTTCAGCTAGTTCAAAATGCAGCTGCTAGAGTGCTTTCTAGAACAAAGAAATATGATCATATTACTCCAGTTCTTTCAGCATTGCATTGGCTCCCTATTAAATATTGTATACATTTTACAGACTACCTACAAAGCCCTGAACGGCTTAGCTCCCCAGTATTTGAGGGAGCTCCTGGTGTATTATAGCCCATCACGTCCTCTACGCTCAATTAATTCTGGACAATTGATTATTCCCAGAATATCAAAATCAACTGTAGGCGGTAGATCTTTCTCTTATCTGGCACCTAAACTCTGAACAGCCATCCTAGCACAGTTCGGGAAGCAGACACACTCTGTCAGGTTAAAACTAGATTAAAGACACATCACTCTGTGGTAGCATACACATAAAACACAAATGCTCTTGAAATTCAAATCCTCTAAAAGATTGTTAGTCTGCATTATTTAGGGCAACCGGAACCGGGAACACTTCCCAAAAGACATTATAGTCTGAATGGCATATGCACTTATGTCTGTTTTTTATTATTCCCATATGTTTCCATAATCCTGGACCAGGCCGTATCCGGACAGCTGCTGTGGTGGTCATGGAGGACTGGAGAGCATGATACCGATCACTGTAAGACCTCAGTGAGACGAGTCCTTGCATTGTTTCTGAAGGGCCAGCCTGTTCACCAGCCGGTGACCACCCCCACCTGCGTCTTCTCCACGATGGACGTCCAGCGTTCTCCAGCCTCTGGCGCCTAGACTGCAGCTCTGCACAAGACGTTTGCCATAGGAGAAATGGTCGTGCCCAACTGAGCCTGGTTTCTCTCGAGGTTTTTTTAATTCTTCACTTTCGCCATTTGGTGAAGTTTTTCCCTCAGTGCTGTCGCCTCTGGCCTGCATGGTTCGGGACTTGTAAAGCTGCGCATCGATGGATTACTCTTCAGTGTTTGGACTCTCAGCAGTGAATATTAAACCACACTGAACTGAACTAAAATGAACTTCAACACTGAAAACTGGACTGACACTGTTTCTATTTTTTATAATCCATGTGAAGCTGCTTTGACACAATCTACTTTGTAAAAGCGCTGTACAACTTGAATTAAATAAACAAACAAACAAAGCAACACCAAATTGACATTAAAACAACACAAAACATCCCCTCTATAGAAACACCAGCTTTCCAGAGCATATCGCTTTAACAGCATTTCTTCTTCTCAGGTTTGAAACATGACATCCTTGAATAAAATCTATAATTGGCAGCTCCTGAGGCAGCAGACAAATTGATGGATGAATGGATGCACATAACAAGAATTACTTGGCTGGAACCTTTGAAGCTCCTGTGAGAGAACAGAAGCTTTCGGTGTTATGCAGACTTCGGTGACAGAAGCAACCCACAAAACAACGAGATTAAAAGCCTTTTTTTTTTTTTAGACATTTGCTCATCTGGTTGTGCAGCATTAGTAGTGTGTTGCGTTCATGTCCAACAGATGCTGTTTTCATTCATTCATTCATTCATTCATTCATTCATTCATTCATTCATTTTCTTTCGGCTTAGTCCCTTATTTATCAGTGGTTGCTGCAGTAGAATGAACCGCTAACTATTCCACAGGTGAATTGGGTAAGCTAAATTGTCCGTAGTGTATGTGTGTGAATGAGAGTGTATGGATGTTTCCCAGGGATGGGTCGCGGCTGGAAGGGCATCCGCTGCATAAAACTAATGCTGGATAAGTTGGCGGATCATTCCGCTGTGGCGACCCCGGATCAATAAAGGGACTTAGCCAACAAGAAAATGAATGGATGAATGAATGAATGAATGTTTTACACAGCAGATGCCCTTCCAGCCGGAACCAAGTATTGGGAAACACCCATACACACTCATACACTACGGGCAATTTAGTTAATCCAATTCACCTTAAAGGGTCACGAAACACCAAAACACATGTTTTGAGCTGTTGACAGTCATATATGCGTTCCACGCTGCTATTAACACTATGAGGACACATATATCTCACTAAAAGATGAAAACTGGTTGTTTTTGCGTTATTTCGAGCAAATTCGTTCTTCCGGTTTGAAACTAATTTTTGAAGCTGCGTCACGCCGATGAGATCCATGCCTGTACTCCAGCGTGGAGAGTGGACGTCTGTACCGGCCAGTGCATCGTGACGTCTCTGAGCGTGTGGCATTAAGTCATGAGAAGGACTTGGTTCAAACCAATCAGAGTGCACTATTTCATTGATATGCATGATAGCTTCGAAGACTGTAGCTGTTACAGTGTTTAGACGGCAGAGAGACACCTGGTTGCCAAAACAAGTGGAAGAATAAGGATTGTTTAGAGACACAGGTCTTCAGTGTTGCGTTTATAAATGTGCTTCAACAAAGGTTTTGCTTTCATTTCCTTTTGCTATGAGAGCGCAGCTGGACACACGGTGGATTACAGCGCACGCAACAGAAATGCGTTTGTAAGAAACATGTTTACCTGAGAGCTTTAGCATCTGGAAATGGTGAAATCCGGATTTGCCGCTCGTCTCCTTTTAAAAAAATACACTGCTCCAGTTGGTGTTCATTGTCCTGTCACCCGATTGGTCAGTGGGCGTTTAGTGGTGTTTGTTTGTTTATTAAAGATGGCAAAGTTAGTTGGTTTCGTCAGCAGTACTCTTTCAGTGTTTAAAGACAGACCTAAGTCAAATGATTAGAAGTGTTGCTGAGTTTACAGCACGTTAACATCACTACAGTATTATAGACTGAAAGATCTGTGTAAAGTGTAAACATCTTAATCAAACGATTACTGTCGTGTAGAATGTTCCCCACATTTAGTGACAGAATAGTCTATACACACAGGGCTTTCTGACGCTACCTACCGAGAGCATCTAGTTACCGAGAAATGCTGAGGATTTTCTTTCCCTGAAATACGCCGTGCGTTTCAAATACTCCATTAAATCTGCACTCCTTCAGCAGTTGCTAACATTTAATATCTCCTTTGTTACGGGGGACACGAAGGAAATGTTCGTGAATAAATGTGAAAGTGCCAAACTGCAGTTAAATTCGACAAATTAATAATTTGGCAAATAATTGGATGACTGATGTCGATGTAAACACAGTCACTGTCTTTCTCCCCTGCGTCTGTGTGTTTGTTTTGCCTGTTTGAAAGTCAGCGCGTGCACAAATGGAAACTCCCATTTTTATGCAAAACCTTCCCTCTTTCTCTCCCCTGACTCTCCCACCTAAACAGAGCTGGACACACCCACTTTCTTGACCTTTTCCAGACTAGAGGTGTGAAAACACCCCGCTGAGACTGGGGGGTTTCGTGGCCCTTTAATGAGTGCTGTATAGAGTTACGAAAATCACCCACCTTGCTATAGTGCAAGTGTTTGGACTGTGGGGGAAACCGGAGCACCAGGAGGAAACCCACACCAACACGGGAAGATAATGCAAACTCCACACAGAAATGCCAACTGACCCAGCCAGGACTTGAAACAGCAACATTTTTTCGTGTCCAAAAAACTGCACTTTCCAGAACTTAACTAAAACTGTATTCCTCTAAAAAAAAAAAATGCAGCATTTTTTTTTGTAAGGGGAAAGCTATAATCAATAATCTGATGGGTGATTCGAGATGAAACTTTACAGACACATTCTGGAGACACAAAAGACTTATATTAAATATAGAAAAGGGGGTAAAATAGGTGCCCTTTAAAGTAAAAATGAAATCTTAACTAACCACACTGATTTTGTTAGCTCACATTGCTAGTTTTATGTTGAACAATTCATCTATGCATGTCAAAAAAATGGGTTTGCACATGTAATCTTTAATTGAAATCTGAAAACACACTTCTTGTTCTATTTTCAGTTAGATTCTCAGATTACGTCTGTTTTAGGTATTGGGTGGGACTAACATACTTAACCACACCCCTCCAACTGTCAGTTTTGATAACAAAGTAATAACAGTAATGGTGAGAAGGTGGAGTCCCCGAACCCTTTTCCCCATCTTTCTGAATGAAATATCTACTTTACTACATCCAATCAGCACGCAGTAGAAAAAAAAGCCACGCCCACTGCTTGCTCATTTAATATTCCGTTTCTCTAGAAACTGAAAAAAAAAAAAAAAAAAACAGCCGCAGCTTCCGGTTCATGCAGACTTTAAAGTGCACAGCAAACTCTGTGTACGTCTGATAAATTATACACGCTGCATGAATCCTGCAAGTCTAGCGCAGGTGTTTGGCTGTCAAAAAGGCAAAAAGAGCTTGTCCTTTGCATCAGACGGGTCTCTTCTGTGGCCGCAGGCGTGTTGATATGATCTGACGTCTGCAGGGAGACCAGAGCACCAGCGTGTGCTGATAACCCAGCTGGGCTAAACTACCTGCTCCGACCCAGATCACTATCATCAGGACGGCCCGGATGGAAAAAGGTCACAGTCTGACCTGTGTGACGGGCCACGGGAAGCAATTACGATAAACCTCTGAATGCAATTATCTGCGCATTCCGTTTGTCAGTTTGAGTTGCGTGGAGGCGTTTGAAGACCTGCGGTCTCTGAAGCATAGAAGATGATGCTACAGCAGTGTTCAGATTTATGGAGATTCTATTCAAGGCTCATCAGAAAAACAGGCAAAATTATATTTACCTTCCTTTTTTTAAATATTTCCCAAGATGTTAGAGCAAGGAAATGTTCACAGTCATCATTCATTCATTCATTTTATTTTCAGCTTAGTCCATTTATTAATCTGAGGTCGCCACAGTGGAATGAACCGCCAACTTATCCAGCAATTGTTTTACGCAGCGGATGCCCTACCAGCTGCAACCAATCTCTGGGAAACATCCATACACATACACTACGGACAATTTAGCTTACCCAATTCACCTGTACCACATGGGTATGGACATTTGGGGGAATCCGGAGCACCAGGAGGAATGTTCACCATATTTCCTAAAATATTATTTTTTCTGCTAGAGAAAGTCTGGTTTCTTTTAGTTTGGCTTTTAATAACCGAATTCCTTTTATTTTTGACAGTACATTGTCACGATCACCAGTGATCTAACAGCCAGAGATCAGGTAAACACACACATCTCATGAACTACAAATCTGCTTGTAAACAGACTACAGATCCAGTCATGCAACACACACAAACACCTGCTTCAAGTCACCATTTGATTACACTCCCACAGATGATGCTCATGAACTGATTACCTGGACTATAAAATCACTGTCATTGCTGAGTCTTGTTAACTGTAAAGTGACATTACAACATGTTTTCCTTTGTCTAGTCTTGCCGTGTTATGATCCTCGCCTTGCTTGTCTGTTTATCCCGGTCTGCTACCTGCCCTGTTGACCTTCTGCCTGTTACTTCGACTATGATTCTGGATTGCCTGTAAACATCTGTTTGCACCTGTTTTACTGACTTCACAAATAAATCTGCGATTGTATGCTCACCTCCGTTGTCAGTGTCACTCCCCGCTATACAGATATTTTTCAAGATGCTTAAAGGTTCAGGTCACCCTGGAGTACTTGTTTTGAGATTTTAACAGATTTGTGTGTTGAGCATCAGTTAAGGCCCCGTTAGCTCCTACTGTATCAGCTTTAACTGTGGGGAAAACTGGATAATTTGCAGCTTTTGTCAGCTAATTTCATCTTCCGGGTTTAAAACTAATTTTGGAGCGGATCAAAATCAGTGACGTAGCGCGAATCTGCTAGTGGAGTGACGATGCGTCAGTTTCTCATTATTATTCATAGTGGAGTTTTCATATCCTATGAGAAGACCCTGCTTCTTAATTGTTCATGAGAGCACGTGCTTTCTGAAGGCAAGGCAGACCTGCCAAGCTGTGAGACCCAATGACTAAGTGAGACTGCGGACATCACAGGGTCGTAAGTGTTCGTTTCCATGATCCACAGGGTTTGTTGCATGTTTTTCCCTGTAATGCTGTCAGGGCCGATACAGCAAAGCTGTTGGTTTGCAGCAAGAATTTTTGTTGGGAGAGCTGTACAAGAATTGGAGAATTTGGCTTTGTCTTTTATCAGTTGAGTTCATTACAGTCTATTGTTCGTTATTCAGAAACATCGCTTATATCCGTGCTGCTGTGTTCGCACATGTTTAAAATCCTCCAGATTACCGGCAAGGTTAATGGTTGGAATAGACAGGGCAAGAGACCTGCTGCACTGCTATCCACTGTGTCTGCATTCAGACCCCGGGATTGAGCAGGAGAGAAGTCCTCCTTGTTTACAGTGTTTATATTACTACCAGTTATATTATATTATATTATTACCAGTTATATTATATTATATTATTACCAGTCAGATTTCGTATTGATTTTAAAATCCTCATGCTTACATACAAGGCCCTGCATGGTTTGGCTCCACACTATCTGGCTGAACTTTTAACTTGGTACTCCCCCTCACGCGACCACCGTTCCTCTGCCTCTGGTTTTTTTAACAGTCCCCTCCACTCGCCTGCGTTCTATGGGTGACCGGGCCCTCTCATCTCTGTCTCCGAAGCTCTGGAACTCTCTCCCCCATGACATTAGACACGCTGAATCTTTTAAATTGTTTAAATCAACCTTGAAAACGCACTACTTTACACTGGCCTATTTATGAGGTGTGCAGTTTTGGTTTATGTTTTTTGATATTTGAATGTTTTAGCAATTTTGAATGTTTTAGCAGTTGTGAATGTTTTAGCCTGAATGATTCATTTTTACTGCTATTCTAAACTGTTTTATATCGGTGTGTTTTCTTGTGTTTCTGTGTAAAGCGCTTTGAGAAATAAGTTTTAAAGGCGCTATATAAGAATAAATTATTATTATTATATAAACACAATTATCTTTATAATGACAAATATAACAATATAACAATAACAAATTGTGGTTATGTGTATATGAAGTTACGAATAACAAATGTAGCAGGACATTACATTACTGTTTATTTCTTTGCATTTTAACTTTGTAAACTATAAAATCATGGCTTTCCTCACGGTTTATGTCTCATTTTGTGAGCCAACTGACAACAGTTATTCGCTTCCCTCTTTTCCCCTGCTCTGCTGGCCACGCCCACTCCTCCCTCTGCTCACAGAGCTCCACGGCCATCTCGGAGCATTTTTGGAAAAAAAATTCTGAGGTAGACCTGAACTGAAAGAGGGGGGTTCATGGCCCTTTAAAGTGACATTTTTAAGGCATAACTAGGTTAATTAGTTAGGGTAATTAGTCAAATGTTTGTATAACAGTGGTTTGTTCTGTCGACAATCAAAATAAATATATTGTTTAAGGGGGCTAATAATATTGACCTTAAATTTTTTTTTTTTTTTAACTAATACTGCTTTTATTCTGGCCAAAATAAAACAAATAAGACTTTCTTCAGAAGAAAAAATATTATCGGAAATACTGTGAAAAATTCCTTCCTCTGTTAAACATCATTTGGGAAAAAAAAATTCACATGAGGGCACCCATACACTCTCGAATTCACACACATTCGTATTTCACGGCCAATTAAGTTAATGCAATTCACCTATAGTGCATGTAACAGAGAAAACATATAAACTCCATACAGAAATGTCCAGCCAGGACTCGAACCAACAACCCTCTTGCTGTGAGGTGACAGTGCTAACCACTGAGCCACCGTGCCACCCCTGGTAAATCAGTGAATGATTATTTTCTCCTTCTTATAGCATTCTAGTAATGACTTGTTTGTAGCGTGATCAACATTTGGGATGTAGATGAATTTGGACGAATGAAGTTACTAGAAAAAAGATTCATTCATCTCGCTGAACGAGACTCAAAGGTCAAAAGGAACTTCCCACCACTATTATAGACTTCATGGAAGGTCATTTTCCAGAACATATAATGAAGGCTCTTCAATTCTTTTGTAAGCAAAACATAATGCAGTTTTACCACGATTTATAGTAAACACTTACTGTAATCTTACTCATATAACAGTTTATAATATACAAACGTGAGTTTATTTTGAGAGGCAATATTTGAGATTACTGTCATCTTTTAGTCATACAAACAATCTCATTAGCCTCATATCCCAAAGTTATTTTCTATAGGAGGAAGAACTGGATTGTACTATACAGAAGTCCTCATTTGTGAGTTTCCATACAGAACACATAGGGTTAAAAAAATGAATGGGGAGCAACTCTGATCATTTTATCTTGGATGGAAATAAAAAAAAAAATTCCTTTATGTTTCTTTGAGACATGCAAGATTACTTGAGATTTTATATAAGAAAAAGCAGCAGGAGAACTGAGAATCTCCATTTTATTCTTACGAAAAACAATTACATTATAAAAAGATCTGAAATTGAGGAACAGAAATGTGTTAGAGATGAAAAAGGGGGATTCAGGCTTTTGTGAAACAATGAAAAATGTAAATGCAGCTTTAACTTTTTTTCATACATCACAATGTGCCCTTTCCTGAGTAACAATATTGACTTTTATACATTTTTACCTTGCATTACAGATAATATGCACATAACACAGTTTCTTGCTTGGATTGTTTTGTCTTGTTTCTAATCCAAATATATACTATTTCTCAATAAAATATATTGTCTTGTTTTAAGAAATAAAAGCGTGGGCGTCGTCAAGGTGGCTTCTAGACACAAACATGAATTCTTCCGTCCAGCTGTTGGTATATTTACATGTATATATTTTTTTCTTTGCCGAAGCACAACTCGATTCTTTTCCTTCCATCATGTGTACTGACGCAGTTGCTTGTTGCTACTGCCACCGTTCAAGTCCCGCATCTACCTCCTGTGCAGAAATCAACAGCGCGAGTTGTAACGTATGTTGCCAGATTGAGGTAAAATATGTTACAAGATTTGAATATTGCGTCAATTGTGTGAGGTAATGAACTTCATTTAAGATCTGCCAACTTGACAAATATGAACAAAAGTGCTTTTTTTGAAACTGTATTGGGACGTACAAATTAAGGGAGTTTCCCGGGAGAAATAACAAACCGGGAGGGTGGCGGGAGATGGATGTGAAATACAGGAGACTCCTGGGAAAAACGGAAGTGCTGGCAGGTATGGTGTCGACCATTTTCCCTGTTAACACGACTGCACTTTTGGAGTACCTTCATGCTTCTGTTTGCTCCTGCTTTGACCATTGCCTGCCTGACTCAGAGTAAATAAACCGTATTTGGACCCTCAACTCTATTGTACCCCAACTCATTGTGTTACAATATGGTACACTAAATAACTTTAAAATATTTTTTTACCCTTATTTTGGCATTTTATTTTCACAAAAGTAATTTAAAATTAAATACCATCATAAATAATATTTTATGATACCTATTATAAATAAAAACTTAAATTTTAAAACTTTACTTACATTTTACTTTAGCTTGAGCTCATTTTTTAAAAAAAAATTTATGTATTAAATTAAAGTTTCTAATTTAAAGCCTTTTAAAAAAAAATTTAATGTTACATTTTTTCATAAATACTTATAAATATCTTTAATAAAATAAAATGTAAACACAAGCAAAAAAATCAGCTCAATCGATTGAATGATCCAAATATTTTGTCAGTGCATATTAATAAAGAGTGAGGGCACTGAAAAGCATAGCATAAACAATTTCATCCATGTAGAGCCAAGAAATATAATACATCAAAATACATAATTAATTGTGTAATACATTAAAATAAAGCTTTTTTTTTTTTTTACAAAATAAACATGATAAAATGACAATTTTGAAACAGAAGCTGGATTTCAAATCGTCGTAATGCATCTGAATGAAAAGGGTATTTTCCGAATGTGTTATAATTGGAAAGCGTGCCCGGTAGCCTGCTCTAGGAGTCTCCTGCTCTTCATCCATAAACACAATTTATTCAGCATCTGCCTGGAATAATAAGCAGCCTAACTGTAGTCAAACTCATTATTAGAATTTTACTCAATTCACTCAAACACCATAACGTTTGTCACTTTATACGTCAACATCTATTGTCCCTCCAACTATAATGGCGCTTTCAAAAAAAGCAGGTCACACGGTATTATAAAGTGTCCTGTTATTATGTTGGAGATTTTAATGCATCTAAGGTCAGAAAACACTGTAATTTTCTCAGGGGCCATTCACTGTTTGCATCTAAAAATGTGAGATGCAGCACTCGGAAATAATTTTTAGTGCCTCCTTCGCCTGTTGCTGTCAAATAAAACAGTTGTCATGGTCCACTTTTCACGATGTCCTCACCAATGTCCCCAGAACTTAAATTTTAAAAATCATATCTCACATGTCACAAAAACCACCTTCTTTCATCAGAGAAATATCGCTAAGTTACGAAGTATGCCATCTCAGATGCAGAAAAGCTAGTTCATGCTTTTATGACCTCTAGGCTAGATTACTGTAATGCTCTGTGCACTGGTTGTCCAGCCTCCTCTATTAATAAACTTCAGTTAGTGCAAAATGAAGCTGCTTACCAGGTTTAGAAAACATGACCACATTACACCAAATTTATCTTCCCTATTCTGTTGACCTGTTAAGTTCTGTATCGATTATAAAATATTTATTCTTGCCTATAAGGCTTTAAATAATCTAGCTCCTATTTATCTATCCGTTTATCTTCTGTGGGTTAAAAAAAGAAATGAACACTCATAAACGAGGACTTCTATATAGACTTCTATATAGAGGACTCCTATATAGAAGTCCTCGTTTATGAGTTTTCATTTCAATTCTCCTATGGATAATTACATTGAAATATGAGGCAAATTCTTTAATCAGAGAAATATTGCTTAGTTATGAAGTATGCTGTCCATCTCGGATGAAGAAAAGCTAGTTCATGCTTTTATGACCTCTAGGCTGGATTACTTTAATGCTCTGTTGGCTGGTTGTCCAGCCTCCTCTATTAATTAATTTCAGTTAGTGCAAAATGCAGCTGTCAGAGTTCTTACCAGATCTAGAAAATATGACCACTTCACAGCAGCTTTATCCTCCTTACACAGGCTACCTGTTAAGTTTTGTACTGAATATAAAATATTCCCTCTTACCAATAAAGCTGTAAAAAATCTCATTTTTTTTGTCACCAGCATTTACTCTCAATACAATCCAACCCGCTTTTCAATGCCTCATTCACACTAGCAGCAACTTTGTAGCTGCCTGTCACTCTGGGTGGTGACCTGCTACAAATACAGGTCTGTGCAGATACTGCATATACAACATGAATACAATCGGCCTCTGAGTGAGCTGAGAGAGGCTCACATGAGCACTACTGATGCTCCTATTGGCTCAAGAAAGTCACTCTTCATTTGTTAAAGGATTCTCATCTTTGTCGCACCACTCAACTCGCCCACCTGGTCGCCAACGTTTGCTGTTGCTCGTGTAGAAGGAGCTCGCCGGAAGTCGTCCGCTCTATGTTGAAATGAGCGGTTTCTTGTCGCTTGTAGTGTAAATTAGGCTTAAGATCTCAATACTCAGGGCTTCTAGTAGTACCCAGAATAGCAAAGTCCACTAAAGGACGTCGAGCCTTCTCATTTATGGCCCCTAAACTCTGGAATAGCTTTCCTTATAATGTCCGAGGCTCAAACACACTCATAACAATATGATGCATGAGTGTGCTTCATGCAGGTGAGTGGGCTTGACAACCACCTGTAGGACACACTTCTCCTGTTTTTATGCACCTGACATTTTGTTAGAAATACTTATATGCTTTACAAGTTTGTTTCTTTTTCATTTATAGCACTTCATTTTTGCATTAACATTTAATATCTCTTGCCCAAATACATTAAGAACAGCAGCTACGCAAATTGTGTTCTTTGTTCTCTAATTCCACATGAGGATACTCATATCGAGGTCTTTGGGGTTTGTGCAGTGCCAGTGATGTGATCCAAGACCTGTGAAGATTTGATGCCAACCATAATGGACTTTCGAGGTCTCCATAATCCTGGACCAGGCAGTATCCTGAGAAAATGCTGTGGCGATCATGGAGGAGTGGAGAGCATGAGACTGACTCCTGAAAGAATCTAGTGACAGACGAGTCTCCGCATTGATCCCGTGGGTCAGCCTGAACACCCGCCGGTGACATAATCACAAGTGCAGCTTCTCCACGGTGGCACACAGCGTTCTCCAGCCTCGGCGCCTAGAGTGCAGCACTGCACAAGAAGTTTGGCCAGAAGAGAAATGGTTATGTTCAACAGAGCCTGGTTTCTCTTTCTTCATTTCCTTCACTTTCGTCAATTGGTGAAGTTTGTTCTTCGCCACTGTCTTGCTTGGTTTGGAACTTGTGGAGCTGCAGTGGACTTTCAGCAGTGAATATTAAACCACACTGAACTGAACTAAACTGAACTTTAACTCTGAAAACTGAACTGACACTGTTTCAGTTTACTTCTACATTAAGCTGCTTTGACACAATCTGATTCACAATCTTGAATTGAAGGGCAGCTACGTTGCAAAATGTTGCAATCTTTTTCAACAACCCATGTGGCCCGCTGTTTAAAATGAAATGGTTTATGGAATCAGGCAGAGCGTGAGTGTTGAGATGGCGAATGCATCACCTGTGCACGGCGGGATCAATGCTCATTTAAGTGTGATGAATGAAACTGGATGTGTCAGGTGTACAGTGAATTTACCGTCATTTACCGGGGACAGTGTAAAGCTGCTGACAGTCAAGGTCTTGTAGGCTCAGCTAGTTAAGATGCTGAATACTAATAGGATCCCCAGCGGCGTGATATCTTCTGACAATATGGATGTAAATCAAGGTGTCTGTAATAGATCTTGGGAGAGCAGCACAGATATTTATGAGCGAGGCCTCGGGTTTGTTAAAAAAAGGAATGGAAACTCACAAACGAGGACTTCAATATAGTTCGTTCCCACTGCTCCTCCTATGGAAAATTACACTGGAATATGAGGAAAAAATGAGATAAGATTGTTTGCATGAATAAAAGATGAATAGTTTCATATCTTGAGTCTCAATATAATCCTCACCTTTTTGTCTATTATAAATTGTTGTTATATTAATGAGATGTCAGTGGGTGACTACAGTAAATTATGGTTATATATATATATATATATATATATATATAGAAATATATATTCACATATATATACATAAATATACACATATATACAC
>CAIGQQ010032929.1:3148570-3229061 GCA_903798035.1 Danio albolineatus
CGTTTGTACAATATAATTATCACGTTCTTACAATATAATATCACGTTCGTACAATATAATTATTACGTTCTTACAATATAATATCATGTTTGTACAATATAATTATCACGTTATTACGTGAAAACTATTGTTTAGGCTACGCTTACCTGGTGCGATCAGAGCGTGAGAAAATGTCTCGTTTTACAGAATTAATTAAGTTCTATTTTAATACATGGGGAAATTTTGCAGCAGATTCGGGCTTCAGTTTGAGTCGACGTGCCACATGAAATTTGGTACAGGATTAACATACATCCGTCGGATTAGACGATTTTTGCGTCTTTGCTCAACACCATAAGGATCGATATATTTCAGTAAATGTCGGACAGTACTCTGAGTGACAACATAACCCGCTTGAATGCATTGTATCCATGGAGCCTCAAAGCCTTTGAGGATTTGATTCACCATTTGCGGAGTCAGATTGAGGATTTGATTCACCATTTGCGGAGTCGGATTGAGGATTTGATTCACCATTTGCGATGCCAGTTTGCAGATTTGATTTATCATTTGCGTTGTCGGTTTGCGGATTTGATTTATCATTTGTGGTGTCAGTTTAAAGATTTGATTCAACATTTGCAGAGTCGGTTTGAGGTTTTGATTCATCATTTGCGGAGTCGGTTTGAGGATTTGATTCATCATTTGCGGAGTCGGTTTGAGGATTTGATTCATCATTTGCGTTGCGGATTTGAGCATTTGATTTATAGTTTGAACATTTGATTTATCATTTGATCTTTTAGGCATTTGAATTTTCATTTTGTTAGGAAAAAACTTCCATAGTATCTCGAGTAACTCCCGTGTCTCGAGCTGATCAATAAGAAATGCAGCCACTTCCACTGGATCAGACTCAGTCTTCCTCCTGTACAGCCCCATGCTTCTCAGTGTCCGCATGCTGATAACAACATTGTCCAAGCTGATCAGTAGCTGCAAAATTTCCCAATGTCTCAATCCAAGCATAAAATAGAACTTAATTAATTCTGTAAAACGAGACATTTTCTCACGCTCTGATCGCACCAGGTAAGCGTAGCCTAAACAATACAGTTTTCACGTAATAACGTGATAATTATATTGTACAAACATGATATTATATTGTAAGAACGTGATAATTATATTGTACGAACGTGATATTATATTGTAAGAACATGATAATTATATTGTACGAACGTGATAATTATATTGTACGAACGTGATATTATATTGTACGAACGTGATATTATATTGTAAGAACGTGATAATTATATTGTACGAACGTGATATTATATTGTACGAACGTGATAATTATATTGTACAAACGTGATAAAGCTCAGATTTTTTTTTTACCTGGGTGGCAGCTCTACGCTTCCGTAATAAAATGAGGAAGGTATGATGTAATTTAAATTAATGGCTGTTTGCAGTACTATGTTTTGATTTTTGATTTTGATTTTGATTTTAAGTCTGTCATAAAATGTAAATGTACAAAGGGAATCAGACAAAGTATGTTAAAGATGCCAAAAGGACAAAATATGTCCAATGTAAAAAGAAAGAGATAAGTAAAAAATAAATAAGTTTAAGTAATAGACGAATGATGTGGGGAAATAATAAGCTTGTGCTTCATCCTGCTCAATTTTCAACCACGTTGAAATGTATTTTTTTGTTAAAGATATTTTATTTTAATCATTAAATTTGTTTATTTATTAAATCATTCATTCATTGTATTCATGCATTCATTAATTAATTAGTTTTTCATTTATTCGCTTATTTCATTTATTTATTTTATTCATTCATGTGTTCATTTATTTATTCATTGTTTACTTATTCATTCATTCATGTGTTCATTTATTTATTCATTGTTCATTTATTCATTCATTCATTCATGTGTTCATTTATTTATTCATTGTTTATTTATTCATTCATTCATGTGTTCATTTATTTATTCATTTTTCATTGATTAATTTATTCGTTTGTTCGTTTATTTATCCTATTTATTGAATTACATTCATTCATTCATTTGTTCATTTATTTCATTCATTCGTTTTTATTCATTCATTTTATTTATACATTTATTAATTGATTCGATCATTTATTTTATTAATTTACATTCATTCATTTGTTCATTCATTCATGTGTTCATTTATTCATTCATTCGTTCATTAGTTTATTTATTTATTTGTTCATTCATTCATTCCCTTATTTTATTTTTTATTCATTTACATCATAGGTCTCAAACAGGATTCCTGAAGGGCCGCAGCTCTGCACAGGTTAACTCCAACCCTAATCGAACACAGCTGATCTAACTTATCAAGGTGTTCAAGACTACAAGAGACTAATAAGCAGGTGTGAGTTGGAGGTGGTTGGAGCTAAACTACGCAGAGCTGCGGCCCTCCAGGAATTGAGTTTGAGACCTTTGATTTACATTAATTTATTCGTTTAATTATTTATTAATTTATTTGTTTATCTTTATTCATTCATTCGTTCGTTTAGTCATTTATTTATCGATTAGTATATGTATTTATTTCTTATCTTTTCTTTTCTCTTTTCCCTAAGGGAAGTTTAAAAATGTTGAGGTTTATTGGTGTAGTGTTAGTAATGATAATGTTGAATAACAATTTATAATGGCAGAAAAACAAACAAACGAACGAACGAATAAATCTACATTACACTTTTCTTGCTTTGATCCATATATAGCAACCCATTTTCAAATGGGCCGAATCGGCGGTCACTCTGATCGTTTCATAACACATGTGAAGAGCCTCTTAACCGGCAGAAACTGTGTTAAGCATTTCTGGAGGAGTTTAATGGCTGATAGTTGATATTCTGGACATTTGCAGGTCACTAACCTCTCACGGCTGTTATCGGGCACAATCTCCAGAACCAACTCGCACAAATTAAATGAGGCTTTCCCAGCGGAAAAACAAACCTGCCGGAGAATTCATTAAAGTGTTTTGCTGAATTAAGCACAGATAATGGAAGTGCTTTTAAAGCGCATTGTCACACAGATTGTGTCTCTGGTTAACATTGCAACGACCGCCGGCTTTCATCAGCACAAGCTTGGAAACAAAACAATCGTTACAGAAAGAAGCTGAGAGAAAAAAAGCCTGTTCTTATCAAGAGCTGCTTTTTGGTGAATGTATGGTTCTTTATAGATAAATATATTCATTCATATTCCTTCAGCTTAGTTATTTATCAGGCCTCACCACAGTGGAATGAACCGCCAACTCTTCCGGTAGTTTTATGCAGCGTACGCCCTTCCAGCTGCAGCCCATAACTGTAAAACATCTATACACACTCATTCACACACACACACACGCACACACACATACACTCATTTGTCATTTATAAAGGATTTATAAAGCATAAATAGTCCTCACTTTAGGTCACAAAACTAGATGAAGTTGAGTTAGTAAAGCATTTATTAACATAGTAACCATTACTAAATGCCTGAATAATCAAATAAATGTTGATTTAATAAGTTTATTAATCCTTTACAATCTCATTCTGATTTATTCTAAAATGAAAAATGAATCCTTACACCAGGGCTATTCAATTAGTTTGTCACGGGGGCCAGATCATGAAGAGCATCCCAAATGAGGGGCCAATTGGGAACTATTTGAATGTAAAAAATTCACAGGAGGGCTAATAATCTTGCTGTATATGCTGAGTTTTTGTCTTTTGTCTGAGAATTTTTATTCTCTGAAATCTTTCCTTTTTTAGTTAAAGTCGCTAATTCCTATTATTTTCCAGCTTGTCGTATTATCCAGTAGGATGGATCTCACAGGTTCCTTTACAACTGTATTCTTGGCATGCCTGGCCTGTTTATCTGCAGTTAATGCCGGTAATTACTGTCACTTTCCACACAGCTGTTGCCAGAGTTCACTGCAGGAAAGAGGCTGGTGAAAACAGCTTTAGAGCCTTCACCGTTTGACTGAACTGACCTTTAAAAGTGATTTCTCAGAACCTTCTGTACTCCATGCAGACAATTGGACAAATTGCAAAGTAAAGAATCAAACAGGTGAAGCGCAAAAAAATGTGTGTTTTGATGAGCAGGAAAAAGATTGAGTATAAAAATACAGTGGTGTGATAAAGTGTTTGCCCTCTTATTTCTTATATTTTTTGCATGTTTGTCACACTTTGTTATAGATCATCAAGCTTATTGAAATATTTTAGGCAAGTCAAGTTTATTTATATAGCACATTTCAAACACAATGGTAATTCAAAGTGCTTTACAATAACAAGAATAAAAGAAGAATATAAAAGAATCAAAACGGAATAAAACTTATAAAAACAGATTTAAATGTGTTAAAACAGGTTATAATTGAATGAAGCCTTTATTCGTCACATACACTTTCATGCAGTGAAATAGAACCCCCCCCCGACCATAGACAAACAAACATCACACATTTCAAGGGAAGACAGGTCGACGAGAGGTAGGCGTTTTAGAAAGAGGAAATAGGATACATTTGGGAAGAGAGGCGAGAGAAAAAAAAAAAAAAAAAAAAAAAAAAAAAAAAAAAACCTCACCTTGTCCTTGAATTAGGGCACATGAGATCAGGGAGAAAAAAAGCCCCAGCAATCAAGCACAAACACATAGACATAGTTTTCATTCTTTAAAATCTATTCTGAATGTAACTGGGAGCCAGTGTAGAGACCTGAGGACAGGTGTGATGTGCTCTGATTTCCTGGTTCTGGTCAGAATCCTGGCCGCAGCGTTCTGAATGAGCTGCAACTGTCTGACTGTCTTTTTGAGAAGTCCAGTGAGGAGGCCGTTACAGTAATCCACCCTGCTGCTGATAAAAGCATGAACAAGTTTCTCTAAGTCCTCACTGGTAACAAAACATCTAATTCTTGCAATGTTTTGAGATGATCATATGCTGATTTACAAACTGCTTTGACATGACTACTGAAACTGAGATCTGACTCAGTCACACCAAGATTCATTCATTAATTTTCTTTTCGGCTTAGTCCTTTTATTAATCCGGGGTCGCCACAGCGGAATGAACTGCCAACTTATCCAGCATATGTTTTACACAGCGGATGCCCTTCCAGCTGCAACCCATCTCTGGGAAACATCCATACACACTCATACACTACGGACAATTTAGCCTACCCAATTCACCTGTACTGCACGTCTTTGGATTGTGGGGGGAACCGGAGCACCCAGAGGAAAGCAATGCAACCACGGGGAGAACATGCAAACTCCACACAGAAATGCCAACTGACCCAGCCGGGACTCGAACCAGCAAACTTCTTGCTGTGAGGCGAACGTGCTACTCACTACGCCACCATGTCCCCCCACACCAAGATTCTTGACCTTATTCTTTGTTGTTTGACCTTTAGAGCCAAGGTACGCATTCACCTTGAGAACCTCATCTCTGTTCCTAAACGCAATGACTTCAGTTTTCTCTTTATTAGTCAGATAACACAAGTAAACACTTCATGTAGTTGTGAAATGAAGGTTTCCTATAGTGTCCTTCCTATCAGTCTATTAGAAACAAACATAATTAACTCATATTTCAAGGACCACAATGGAAGTTTTGCTTGTAAAACTGTGTATATCCTTGACGAAAAGTCAAGTGACGATAAGTATTCACTTATTTTGTGTCAAAAAAATGAATGAATGAATATTTATGAATATACCTGAAATTTATGAATACTGATGAAGTCAAAATGTTCTGAACTCCACTCATTCATTTTCTTGTCGGCTTAGTCCCTTTATTAAACAAAGGTCACCACAACGGAATGAACAGCCAATTCATGCAGCACGTTCTACGCAGCGGATGCCCTTCCAGCTGCAACCCAACACTGGGAAACACCATACACACTCCTTCACACACATACACTGATTAGGCTAACCTATTTCACCTATACCGCATGTCTTGTGGGGGGAAACCGGAGCACCCAGAGGAAACCCACGTGAACACGGGGAGAACATGCAAACTCCACACAGAAATGCCAACTGACCCAGACGATGCTCGAACCAGCGACCTTCTTGCTGTGAGGTGACAGTGCTATACATGTGCACACACAAAATAATAATGATTTAAGATTTATTACTTTTAAGTTTTATGTATTTTTTATTTTATTTTGCTTTTTATTAAAGTGACAGTAGGTGATCTGTCTAAATGCTAACCGATTAGAATAATATCTTTCAAATACAATTCATCCCCTGCCGTCTAAAACCATGCCTCCTGAAATCATGAAAGCGCACATTAAAGATGACAGAGACTATATCATGTAATTCGCCAGTTAGGGCATACTCACCCTATGTACAGTTGCCTTGAACCGGGCCGAAGCATGCTTGTTTCCCCTCCCGTCTCCCCCGATGGCCCGCACTCACATTACATTTAGGCCTGAGCACGCTTACGTCATTGATGATGCGCTGTTGAGTTATGAGAAGTGCTCTCGCTCAGCACAGTGGAGATTTCGTTATATCATTATATGGTTTTAGTGGTTTGATATGCATTGACACGTAGACAAATATTTCGCAGAACAGATCAGCCACTGTTGACGTTCATAAACAATCAAAGTCCTCGTGCTGCAGGAATTAGAAGGTTTGCTGAAGGTGCAGCTGTCGTGTAGAAAGGGGTTTGCGTCTTTAATGATCTATGACAGTTTACATTCATTAAACGGTAAGAACGGATAATAAATCCATATGAAACAGTCCCCAAAAGTCACGTCTCCTCTTCAGTTTCGGACTCAGGCACGCTTTACACTCACGCTACAAGCCTTACCGCACCAAAACCCAAGTGAACCGCGCTCAGGCACACCTCATCCAACCAGGCCAGGGCCAGCCAACTGAACCGTGCCTAGGCATGGGCCGGTATAAGATTCTGACTTATAATAACCTTGGATAAAAATATCACGGTTTCACGGTTCGACGGTATTGTGATCACTGCTCTAAAATATGCTCTTTTTAAATGTCTGGCTAAAAAAAAAAAAAAAAAAAAAAAAAACTTTTTTCCACACAATATATTTTATTTTGAGAAACATTTATAATATTTTGGAGCAGTAAACGTGTTAGCCTAAATAATTCAAGTGAATTAACTTCTGCTGTCTTCATTTGTTTCAAAAACACAGATGTCTTTCCAATTTACACCTAAAAAACAACAAAAAATAAATGTAAATAAAAAAAAAAAATCTTACTCATACCTAAGGAATGGTATAGCAGAAAAGTTTGGCAGTATGAAAACCTTGACCGCAGTATACCAAACCGCGGTATACCTTGAAAACGGTTATTGTCCCATGCCTAACAGTGCCCGATCTCGATTCAGCGCACTCACACTTCTCAAACGATCCGGGAAACAGGCCTGGGCACGATTCGGATAGTATAGTGTGAGCAGGCCCTTAAAAAAACTTTATAGTACTTTAACAAAATCTTTCGAAAATTTATTCATTCATTCATTCATTCATTCATTCATTCATTTTTTTTCGGCTTAGTCCCTTTATTAATCCGGGGTCGCCACAGCGGAATGAACCGCCAACTTATCCAGCATTTGTTTTACGCAGCGGATGCCCTTCCAGCCACAACCCATCTCTGGGAAACAAATCCATACATTGTCATTCACACACATACACTACGGACAATTTAGCTTACCCAATACACCTGTACCACATGTCTTTGGACTGTGGGGGAAACCGGAGCACCCGGAGGAAACCCACGCAACCACGGGGAGAACATGCAAACTCCACACAGAAATGCCAACTGGCCCAGCCGGGGATCGAACCAGCGACCTTCTTGCTGTGAGGCGAACGTGCTAACCACTAGGCCACCGTGGCGCCCCTTTCGAAAATTACAATTAATATGAAATCCGGAAGAAATATTCTCAGGCTCTTTATAAATAAACAAATATGAAAAAACTGTTGACTTACTTATAACATTGTCAAAAAAAATGCATCATCGTTTTCCAAAGACTCCTTTCTCATAATTTTCAAATTGACCCACTTTGGAGAGCATCTTCAAAAAGATGTTTTTCTTGCCTAAAATGCTGTTTCAGTGTACATGGAAGACCAAAATGAAGATAAAAGGATGCATTTTAAGCAAAAAGATGTTGTGGACATGTCCTCTGAGAAAGAATCAATGCGCTCATTCATCTACTGATTCACTGGCATGATTGTACCCTGACCTGCCAAGAACCACCTAAAAAGCCCATTTGGTGGAATGGTTTAGTAAACTGCTCTGTAAACTGAAAGGGTGCTATGGTGAGACATAGTTGACGCCTTCATTTGTTTTAACTGTATTAATTTTAACCCTTCATTTAAATGTTTTGTCTTCACACTGACATCCCACTAAAATGTTGTCTGTGCAGATAACAGGAATAATAATAATCTTTTAAGAGCGCAGTCATAGCTTCCACCCACACCGTCAGCTCTACAACTCGTAACAGCACATCCAAGTGGGCGACGCTTTCCTTTCCTGAATGCAGTGTCACAACTTACAAACCTACACATCTTCTACCTCGCTTTATCTTCGAGAGAAAAACATGTGGAGCCATGCTGCCATCGCTTACATCAAAAGCAACAATAAACCCTTTTGATATTGTGGCTCTTGCTTAATTTTTGGGTTGTTATTTTTCTCTAAAATGCATTTTGAGGCTTTTCAGTAAGCTCACGTTGCCACTGGGTATATACACTGTGATTTATGAATTACATGAATTATAAAATTATGGATAAATTTAAGACATTTTTCATTTTTCATGAAAATTTTCAAGTTTTCATATACCATTTATAATGTTATTAATATTTTCAAGTTAGAATGTGTCAAGTTGGGATTATAATTAACCAGAAACCATTGTTCAGAGGACTTGATTTGATTGCAAAGTTCATCACTATATTAAGTTTTAAATGTCTTTATTTTTATTTATTTATTTTTTGCTGTGATTTTAAGGCCTACAACTAAGATTTATAGCCGACTTAAACCATTTGGGCACAAGAAATTATAAAGTTTGCCACTTTAAAGGTGATGCATGTAAGTTTTTGTCTTCTAAAGCATGAAGCTACAATAATATGTTTGCGGATATTTTAGAAACATGCTCTGTGAACATTCTTGTTTATCTGAAAAGACAATGCTGAAGTCAGATATTCTGCTTTGGCAATGTGCATTACGTGCAGGAACGTCTGTAGTTGTTTTGGCCACTTTAACCTGCCGCTGCAATATTAGCCAATATTATTTCAGCACCCCGGGGTGCCTTGGTGGAAAACCACGTATTTCATTCATTCAGTCAGGAAGGCTCTCAAAGTACGTGTTTGCAACCAAAATACGACCTCCGGTGGACAGTAGCAGACTCTGAAATGAGACGCAGATTCAGTCCCACATCAGGTGGTTATTAATTAGTAAATGATATAAATATTAGGAATTTAAATATTAGGTGAGCAGGTTACATTGTAACTCCCTGTAACAACAAGCTACGTGACAGGATTTGCAGTGATAAGCAATTTGGCTGTTTGCAACAGTCGAAACAAGACAAAAATATAAATACAGCCATACAGAAGCACAGAATAGGGCACTCACTGCACTCCAACGAAATTGTAAGGTTTATAAAATTTAATTAATACATGTTAACATTATTTAACATTATTAAATGTAGATGCTGAAAAACTGATGTGTGTTGGTTTGCACTGTTCTAAACAGAGTCACAGTTCTAAAGTTCAATCTCAAACAGTTCATTTTTTTTTCAAGATCTGCTGCTGCTTTCAGTATTTGGCAATAAAAGTCATGTAAACTGGCCTTCAAACTCACATTATTAGCATTTAACACTAAATGAAGCACATGAGGTGTACCTGAGCTTATCCTTGTCAGTGTATCCTGTTGTTCAGCTGCAAGAAATAGAAACCGTTTCTAAAATATAAACTTCAGGTGTTGTTTAGGACAAAAACTCCCGATAGAAGGAGTATTCTCCATATTAAAAGGTGTCATTGCTTTTTTAGAAAACACCTTAAATCAGCTTTAAATCAGCCTTTAGGCTTGACTGTAAGGGAAAAGCTAGACAAGCTGCACGTCTAGCTCCGCCTTTTGGTAGCCTTTTGTCATGCTAGGTACCCATCCAAAAGGGTACCCAAAAGGTGGTATGGTTTGGTTCGCTTTAAGGTACCTTTTGACAGTAGAAACGTCCATACTGTAAAAGTGTACCAAACCGTACCGTACCACTCAGTGGAAACGGGCCTTTAGAAGCTGGTTGCATTCACACACTGTTGCCACACAACTGTGTTTAAACCCCTTATAAATGGGATTTGTACACAATAGGTCCCCTTTAAGATCTCACAACAGAGAGCTTTGATCACAACAAAGCAAAAAATAAATAAAAAAATATACAGGAATGCTCAGATGAGAGACCCAAAACCCTGCGGTTTCACACTACCTGTTTTTCCTGTGGTGGTTGTGGATGATTTGTCTGCTTCATCTGTCTATATCCGCACAGCAGTAGTTGCTCTTTTGTCTACTCAGTCCCAGTCAAACCATAAAATGTCTCTTTCTCCGAGACTCCCAGCTGTCAGGAAGATGGTTCATTGATCAGAGCTGGAAAATATAAACATCCACCTTGGTGAAAAACAAACACGTACAGCATTACTGCTATTTTCATACTAAAAGGCTGTAAAATTACAGAAACATGCTGGCATGGGAAATAAACATCTTTGTTTGTAAGAAAAGCACTTCCTCTTTACAATCGGGGGAACTTGTTAGGATGAAGAACACTTTATTTAATGGCCGCGCTGGCGTTTATTATTTCAGACATCCATCTGTGTAGTCATGGCAATGGTAGCCCATGTTTACACTGGTTTATGCAGATGAAATCCTCATTAACAATATAAACACTTACATAGACATTTAGTAAAACGCACAGCTGCAGCATTCATGGTCAAATCTGTATTTTCAATGGTGTCTTAATTAAATCTTGTGCGTCAATTTCTAAAAGTTACAATGTCGGTCAATAAAACATTACGAAAGCACCCTTGCATTCACACTTACACACTCGTACACTACGGCCAATTTAATTTATCCAATTCCCCTATAGCGCATGTGTTTGGACTGTGGGGAAACTGGGGCACCTGAAGGAAACCCACGCCAACACATGAAGAACATGCAAACTCCACAGAAATGCCAACTGACCCAGCCGCAGGACCGGATTAACCAATAGGCATTATGGGCACAGGCCCAGGGGCCCGTGCGCACCTGGGGCCGCTGCGAGGGAGGAAAAAAAATGCTGATTTTGCAGCGTCAATTTTGGCAAAGTGCAAATAGCGCACCTCGTTATTTCCCACCCATAACTTTCTGATTGACAGAGACGACATAACTATAGAGCGCAACTGACAGCACTGTGAGTGGTGTAGCTCGTAAAGCGCATGGCAATATATTTTGATGTGATCGATCATGAATCCGGTTCGAATCCAGCATCTGATGAAAACGTAGATCTTCATCACGAGAAAGACAAGTAGGAATCATTAATAAGTGTGTGTATTATGGAAGACTCAGATTCATAAATTCAATTCAATTCATCTTTATTTGTATAGCGCTTTTACAACGCAGATTGTGTCAAAGCAGCTTCACATGGATTATAAAAAAATTGAAACAGTGTCAGTCCAGTTATCAGTGTTGGAGTTCAGTTTAGTTCAATTCAGTGTGGTTTAATATTCACTGCTGAGAGTCCAAACACTGAAGATTAATTCATCGATGCGCAGCTCTACAAGTCCCGAACCATGCAAGCCAGTGGCGACAGCGGCCAGGAAAAAACTTCACCAATTGGCGAAAGTGAAGAATTAAAAAACCTCGAGAGAAACCAGGCTCAGTTGGGCACGACCATTTCTCCTATGGCCAAACGTCTTGTGCAGAGCTGCAGTCTAGGCGCCAGAGGCTGGAGAACGCTGGATGTCCATCACGGAGAAACTGCAAGTGGGTCACCGGCTGGTGAACAGGCTGGTGCTCTGGGAACAATGCAAGGACTCGTCTGTCACTGAGGTCTTACAGGGATCGGTCTCATGCTCTTCACTCCTCCATGACCACCACAGCAGCTGCTGAGGATACGGCCTGGTCCAGGATTATAGAAAGCTCGGAAATAATAAAAAACAGACTAACATAAGCCCAGATGCCATTCAAATTATAATGTCTTTTGGGAAGTGTTCCCGGCTCCGGTTGCCCTAAATAATGCAGACTAACAATCCTTTAGAGGATTTGGATTTCAAAGTCTTTGTGTTTTATGTGTATGCTAATGCAAAGAGATGTGTCTTTAATCTAATTTTAAACTGACAGAGTGTGTCTGCTTCCCAAACTGTGCTAGGAAGGCTGTTCCAGAGTTTAGGTGCCAGATAAGAGAAAGATCTACCGACTACAGTTGATTATGATATTCTGGGAATAATCAATTTTCCAGAATTGAGCGTAGTTAATTAATTGGGCTATAATAAACCAGGAGCTCCGTCAAATGCTGGGGAGCTAAGCTGTTCAGGGCTTTGTAGGTAGTCAGTAAAATTCTAAAATTTATACGATATTTAATAGGGAGCCGATGCAATGCTGAAAGAACTGGAGTAATACGATCATATTTCTTTGTTCTAGAAAGCACTCTAGCAGCTGCATTTTGAACTAGTTGAAGTTTGTTAATTAGGCCAACAGGGCAGCCGCCTAGCAATGCATTACCATAACCTAATCGAGATGTCATGAAAGCATGAATGAACTGGATTAGAGAAGTGTTATATCCACATCATATGCATTATAATTTTTTAGAAGCTATACAGTAAAAATACCCTTAAATATATATTTTAAGTACTGCTTTAGTGAACTTCAAGTATAATAAAATCCATGAATTTTCACTAGTTTTATTAGTATGTTTTTTTTCCAAAGTATGCTTTAAATGCTTTAAAAATACGTAAAGTCTTTGTAGACTGGAAATATATGTACTGTATATCATTTATTTTAAAAATGTGGGCAATACATAGACTCATTTTATTTAAAAATATATATTAATCTTATTTTTTAATTCAACTATAGGGGTGCGGTCAGACATTGTGCCCAGGGGCCTCTGAATTTTTAACCCGGGCCTGCCCAGCCGGGACTCGAACCAGCGACCTTCTTGCAGTGAGGCAACGGTGCTAACCACCGAGCCGTTTAATATGCTTTCTATGCATATAAAGCCACTTTTTGAAAAGCGAATTGAATAGAGACACAAAAATGGAATGCCTTCGTCTTTTGAAATACAAATTTATGTAACATAGACTCCTTCAATCGGTAATGCATCAAATTACAAAAGCAAAAAGGGTGTCAAGCATTGATGTTGACTTTGGAGAGATCTCATTTGTGATGTTTCTTTCCTATGAGAGTTACAGCAAACTTAGAAAGGCAGATAAACTAGTCGTGCATCGCGTGTGTTTGGGGAACGTGTGCGCCGGTGACCTACAAAATCTGGCCACGCATTGATTTTTTTAATCTAAACCTTCAAGGTTCAGACTCTGGGGAAAAAGGAGAAGAAAACATTTACAGACACACACTCCAGGTCATCAGACCAGAGCCAAGCTAACACACATGCCAACAAAAACAGCAAAAAAAAAAAAACACAATTTCAAACACATAGAAATGCCAGCAATGCCACAGCAGGAAGCATGTTGTAGATGAGCACAAATGAGTGTGCTTCAGATTTAATTTGTTATTGTGCAATATCCAACACTGATCGTCATATCGTTGTGAGAATGTACAGCAGATTTCCGCTCTATCATGGGATTGGTATTGGAAATATTTACTAGTTGGAAGCTTTACATTTTTGGGGTGTTGAAAAAAAAAAAAAGTGAAGACATGAAGACAGGAACTGGATCCAAATGCAGTGTATTGTAAGAGTAGAAAAGCAGGCAAGGGTCCAAACAGGAGCAGACAGACACACACAGATAATCTAAAGATAATTCATATAAACTGTTCTTGAATGACCCAGCCGGAGCCCTGACTTAGACCCAATAGAGCATCTCTGAAGAAGCCTAAAAATGGCTGCCCACTAACATTTACCATCTAACCTGACAGAACTAAAGAGGATCTGCAGAGGATTTCCACAAAAAAGTGGTTCAAGAGTTCACACTTAGCTGATAACTGATTTTAAAGTGAGTTTGACGTGCGGTCCTGGGAGAGAGCCCTGAGCTCATAAGATCCTCGAGCCCGCGGCTGAGGACAGATTATAATTTGACTATAGTGTTAATTTAGATTGAAGTTATGACACAAGATTTTTGGATTGTGGGAGGAAACCGTAGATTCCGGCAGATCTAGATCAGCGAGAATGTGAAGAACATGTAAACTCCACACAGAAATGTCAGCTGGCCTGTTAAGGATTTGAGCCAGTGACATTCTTGCTGTGAGGCAACAGTGCTAATCAATGGGCCACCATGCCACCCTATAGAGGGAAAGGTGGAGGAGTAGAGGTGGAAGGGGCGATTCTTTAAGGCAAAGATAACTGTAGTAAGAAACTTAGGAATCATCTGATTGGTGAATAATGCAGTAGTTAATGCGGACCAGCCATGTTCAATCATAATCATGTGATCCTCTGGAAATTATAAATAAACTTCACGTTGAAGCACAGCACATATTACCAATGAGCCTGCATGTCTTGAAAATTCCCTTTCGTCCAATCCACCAACAGCAAAACATCTTATCAATTCCACACAGACAAACTTAAGCCACTCTATATTTATTCATAACTAGACTGTAACAAATATTGGTAATTTAGCAGTTTTCTGTATGTGATTCATGTTTTCATTTTTTACATTTATGGTTTGGTTTATTGGATTTTTTTTATTTTTCCAACAACTTTTAGCCTTGAAAACGTTGAAAAAGGTGACTTTCATAAACACTTTTAATAGTTTAAAAAAGTTCTATATTGTCTTAGTCGGTGTTGTATATCACGCTACAAAAAACTCTTAATAAACTGCCAGTACATTTTCTGTTATTTGCATACTTATTTCTCTATTATTTCTTATACATTATATTATTTCAAACTAAAAAAATGTCAGAAAGTCAAACTGTCAAAAAAAAAAAAAAGTCAACAGAGCAGAGATCAAGCCCCCATCACGCAATTCACAACTGTAAACAAAACAAATTAGAGAAACTGTTAATTAATATATTTTTACAGTGTATAAAAGAGCAAAAATACATTAAGTGAACTTGATTCTCTGTGCATGCGTCATCTGTTTTGCAATACAAAAGCGTACATTGTTTAACAATGTTACCCCAAATGCATGTTTATTTTTGCTGTCTATTTATTGAGAATCTCAATTTCATTGTTCAGTAGAGACTGAAGTCTTTTTGTCAGAGTAAATACTCTTTTATGTTCTTCTGCTGAAGCATAAATAAACCTTTAAGCATATATTAACGCTAAATGGTTCATAATAAATGCAGAGATTTGCATGACCTCTTCAAATACAACATACATTCCTATATTCATCTGATTAATGTTGAGAAATCCATTGATGCATCTTTCATCTCTGCACTGCAAATAGACACAAAAGCTTGTTTCACTGAGAGTCAGCGTGATCTGTTTGCATAATTAAGATATATTAAAAAGTATTTTTTGTACAAATGCTTTCATACATGGAAATTAAACGCAAATGCATCCATGCACATAAAAACAATATTCGTTCCCCCCCTTGTGTTTGTGCTCGAGTGCTTTACAGTACCTGTTACTAAAGCAACCAAATGATTTGTACTTTGTAAACAAAGGATGTTTAGGGGCTTTGTTGTTGCATTTTACCCTTCAAAATGCACCACAGATTCTCTATTGAGACAGTTCGGGACTGCAGACAGGCCAGTCCAGTACCTGTATCCTCTTCCTCTGCAGCCAGGACTTTGTAATGTTTGCAGAATGTAGTTTTGCATTGTGTGACGACTCCAGGATGTGGCAGATCCTGATTGGGTGCCTGCTGGCTCACCAATTGATGTTACAGCATATATAAAGAGTCTTTGGCTAGCTTCTGGAGGACTGTGTGGCTACTGGGATGTCCTCATGATGATACCTTCTCTTTTCATTTCATAACCTTATGGTTTCGTTTTGTATTATAGTATTATGTAGTTAAATGTTAGTTATTTTCTTTATGCCTAGACATTTATTTGTCCCTTGATTTTGTTGTTCTGTTAGTTTGATGTATAATACATTAGTTGCATATATATTCTTTTGTTGTTTGAGCTCTTTTATGTTGCGATCCAAACGAGCGGATCGTAACAATTGTCTTGCTGAAATATGCATGGGCGTCCCCGGAAAAGAAGGCAGCATATTGTGCTCCAAAATTTCTTGGTACTTTTTAGCATTAATGGTGCATCACAGAAATGTAAGTTACCTTTGCCAAGAGCACTGACCCATACCATAATAGCCCCTGGTTTTTGGACTTGTTGCTGGTAAAAGTCTGGATGATCCTTTTCCTCTTTGGTCCAGAGCAAAAATTGTCCATTTCTCCCAAGTAATTCCTGAATACTGTTTCATCTGACCACAGTGCACGTTTCCAATGTGTGATGGTTCATCCCAGATCCCAGATGAATGAGGATTCTTGATGCAGAGACCACAGCTGTTCAGCTTAAGCATGCACCCTTGTCCTTCATGTACTAAAATTCCTCCAAATTCCTTGAATCTTTTAATAATGTTTTCACTGTTGAAGGTGAAATATTTAAATATCTTCCTATCTTTCTTTGAGGAACATTGCTTTTAAACATTTCGGTAACTTTCTCACATATTTGTTGGCAAACTCCTCACCCTATCTTTGCTCCTAAAGGACTAGACCTTTCTTGGATGCTGCTTTTGTACCGATTCATAATTACAAATCAACTGTTGACATCACCTGTTTCAAATCACATCATTTAACCATTTTCCCTGATCACTGACCCTAAACTACTCCTGTCCCAACTTTTTTCTGGAATGTGTTGCATGTCTGAATGAAAGGAAAGGATGTGTATTTACAAATGAAATGAAGCTGACCAGACAAAACGTCAAAAATTTTGTGTTCACATTGTCTGCAATGAAATACGGGTCAAAGTAAATTTGGAAATCATTACTTTCTTTTTTATTTGCGTTTTCCATAATGTCCCAACTTGGGGTTTTACAAAATATATGCTTTTATACACAATATAATATATGCTTAAAAGTATGTAAGGATTTTTCCACAGTATTTACTATAATAATTTTTCTTCTGGAGAAAGTGTTATTTGTTTTTTTTTTCAGCTAGAATAAAAGCAGTTTTAAATTTTTTTAAAACACTTTAGGGACAATATTATATTTTTTTCAGCTTGTCCACAGAAGAAACCTTTAATCTGAAAATAATTTAGAAGGGTTAATAATTCTGACTTTAACTGGGTGTATATAGTCATTTTTCATTAGTTCTAGTCAAACTTAGCTCCACATCAGCAAGTACTGTGTCATTGTTCATGATCTGGCAACATAAAATCCTGAAAATGTCACCATCCAATATTCTGCACGGGACAAACACAAACCACAGCTTAACTAAAATTACACAAAGCTTCGCTAACAAACCGATAAAGACGCGAACAAAAGACGGAGAATGAGATGGACTGATAGCGAGTGACTGTGAAAGAGCAGGATATGGACTGACAGATAGTGATAATGAGAAGAAAAGCATCTGAGGTGAGAGCAGCACACTGTGACACGCAGCTCTTTGAGGTAGAACAGAGAAAATGAAAGATGCAAAAAAAGAAGACAAAGTACAGGGAAGCAGATTGTATCTTGCCATTTGCAAATCTCACAATCTGCAAATGGAAAAGCAAGAGAAGAAGCTGTCAATGTCATTCCTATATATATGCTCTCGGAAATAAAGTTACAAGAGCTGTCGCTGGGGTCGTACATTTTCCAAAGGTGCATATTTGTAGCTAAAGGCTCCATATGTACGTATCTCAAAGTACATAATAGTAGCTAAAAAGTACAAAAGTCTACATCTAACACATTCTCACTATGGATTTGTCACATTTTGATGCTCGGTCAGGACCCCTTCTGTGTCATTTTACAACGCACTGGGTCTTTCGTTGCTTTAAATGAGAAAACTTTGTTTTTTGCTGATGCGAAAGCCATCCGCCATTTTATCATTGTGATTAAGTGTAGTTTCACAAACAAATTTCAAGAGCATCACGTGATATGATTGATCGTGGCTGGTCTTATATCCGTAATCATTAGTAACCCAATCGGATTAAACCAAACTTACTATAAATAGCCCGACTAGCATTACTGCCTTACAAGTTTATAAAAGTTTTGGATTTTTCCTTAGTTTTAGTTTTTATTTCGTTTTGACTTTTCGTTTTCAAATTCTGTTCGTTTTAATTAGTTTTTAGAGGTAGATTTACTAATTTTTTATTGGTTTCTATATTTTGAAATTGCTTAGTTTTAGTTTAGTGTTTATTAGCAGGGACGCCGCTAGCAATTTTGGGCCCCATGAAAAAATATGAGGATGGACCAAGCTAGCTATCCAAACTCTTTGTCTGCAATGTAGTTTTACTGACCTATGCCCTTTATTATTGATTTTGTCCACTACTTATCAGTATTTAGTAAGAGAACGGCCATGACTGTAGCTAGCAGATGATTTATTGTTCAAATATAAAATGTAGTACAAAAAAAGGAACAGTAATCAAATATTGCAATATAATGCAATTTGACAGTGACCGACACGACAGGCAGATATAAGCTGTATTTTTATTTCTTATTTATAATAAATTGTTTCACTTGTAATTTAGAGATACATTTATAATTTATATTACATAATAGTACTTTTATTAACTATAAAGCAGATTTCTGTGGGCCCCTAGAGAGCATGGGCCCTTAGAATCGTCCTAACTTCGCCCCCTTGCCGCTGTTTCTTAGTTTCAGTTTTCTTTTCTAAATAATGATATTTGTTAGGTGCAGAATTCAAAATCCATCAGAATATATATTGTATAATCAATAGTCAACCAAAAATATTTTTTTTTAAAGATGCTTTCAGAGGACACAAGAACACTACCATCTACCCATCCTCAAATTCAAATACAACACCCCATAAGATTGCAGCTCTAAATGCAATATGTGTGCAAGGCTGCTTCCTCTTCCCAACAGGGAAAACCAGCAACAATCAAGAATGCATGATTATATGCTGTCATGGCTTTGCAATCAAAAAATATCATTATAATGTGATTATAATGTAAGACAATGGGCCAAAAACAGCCACCAAGATAATAAAAGGGCAAAACATTTTCAGTGTTAAACCTTTACCCCATTATGCAGTGATGGGAAGTCCCGAACTGGTTCTTTCGTACAGTGATCAAACCAGTGTGTTTTATGAGTCTTGATGATATAATAAATTATAAGATATAATAAATTAATTCTTATCAGAAGCGGTATATGCACTCATTAGCTTATATACACATGCATAATCCATTTAGATTTATTTGTTATTAAATAAAGTGAAAAATGTAATGTGAATATATTAACACTTTTGAAGGATAACACAAATTCTACCTGTGTTAAAGTGAACTCTGTGAGTAATGTACACATTTCACACTTTAGAAAGTGTTATTTTAACTACAAAATGGAGGGAGTCATATGTACACCCAAGGAGTGTTAAGTTAAGATTTTTTTGCTGTGTAGTAAATTTTCCAATAAATAACAGACAATGACAGCAATATATGCGAAAACTGCTATTTTGTACACTAATCTGTACAACATTTCTACCTCAGTGACAAATTGTTACGTAGCGGAAGCACCGCGATACGCACATAAGGTTAAGGATGATCGTCTATTAAAAGAGGTCACCCAGAGTCCCCGTTCCTGCTTCCCCAAGCACACACACAGAGGCCAAGTTGTCAAAAAGGGCTAACAGATTTATTAAACAAATATTGCCAATCAAAATTAAATGTAAGGGAAGAAGAGGCCAAAACAACAAACAAATCAAAAGTACTCTACCTAATATTGGATCTCTTACCTCAAACGAAAAATAAAGTTATGTAAATAATATAACAATTCTACACTCCTTAACTATCCAATAAACAGAAGAGAACGTGACAAAAGAAAAGGGCCTTCCCTTAGATCATTCAGCAGTAAATAAATATTTAGCCACAGCGAACACAGGATACCGTCCTAGTACCGTTTTTTAACAAAGTATCTCACCAGATGACTTTATAAAAGGGTTCTAGACCGGAAAGAAAGAATCAGTCATCGCTAATGCAAGTTACCGTCCTATTACCATAATTAACAGAGTATCTCACCAGATTACTTTGGAAAAAGGGTTTCAGACAGGAAGGTTTCACTGCCACACAGAGAACTTAGAGCTATCTGCTCACACACACACACACACAACAGCGAGGGGAAACAGGAAGAGAACTCGATGAACAGTGCCAACAGCGTGCTTTTATAATGGGCGCCGCCCCTCTCACAGCTGCACCTGATCTCCGCTCATAGGGAGAGAGAGAAAGAGACAGATAAGGGAGGATACAACACACAGGAACAATACACACCAGCATTGTCAAAATATTATGTTACTCAATATGTAACACAAATGTTTACATGTACAGTATTCATATCTGATCCAATATATGTACTGGTGTACTGGTCGGAGTTACTGATTCTTGTCCTCTCTTGTCTTATTTGCCCATGTTGTCAATTTATGTTGTTTGATCTAGCACCTTGGCCCTGGAGAAACATTGTTTTGTTTCACTGTGTACTGCACTGTGTATTGTTGAAATGACAATAAAGCCAACTTGACTTGATTTGTTAAATTTTGGAAAATTATCAAAGCATTTTCCTAAACTATGAGTAAAAATAAGATTTGCCACCAAAAATCATTCCATTTGCTGAAACACAGAGAGTTACAGCTAAATTAAGTTTCAAAAATCATCCCAGAGTGGATGAAAACCTCCTGAACAGCAAGGTCTGAGGAGCCATCAGATATAAAGGTTGCTTTGTCTCACCAGAACATTTCGTCCTCTTTGATCAAATTATAGAATGATAGTCTGTGTGATAATACAAGTTCAAAAGATGATTAAAAATATGAACACGCTTCAAGATGTCCTCCTCCTGTAGACGAACAGTCTATCCCATTTTCTTTATTAACATCCTGTTAATTTTCTTGCCAGTATAAATAATGAAACTCATAATTACTAAAAAGTGAATAGAAGCGGCTCCTTAAAAAAAAACAGTTCATGCAATAAGAAGCAAGTCCGTCCCACAGATGAGACATTTTTTTGAGTAAATATGAAAGTATCTTATACAGGATATACAATGGTATGGAAATAATTAAGACCCCCTTAAAATTCACTCTTTGTTATATTGCAGCCATTTGCTAAAATCATTTTTTCCACATTAATATACACACAGCAGCCCATATTGACATTGTTGATATTTTTGCAGATTTATCAAAAACAAAAAACTGAAATATCACATGCTCCTAAGTATCCAGACCCTTTGCTCAGTATTTAGCAGAAGCACCCCTTTGATCGAATACAGCCATAAGTCTTTTTGGGAAGGACACAACCAGTTTTCACATCTGGACTTGGGATCCTCTGCCATTCCTCCTTGCAGATCCTCTCCAGTTCTGTCAGGTTGAATGTAAAGGTTGGTGGACAGCCGTTTTTTAGGTCTCTCCAGAGATGCTCAATTAGGTTTAAGTCAGGGCTCCGGCTGGGCTTTTCAAGAACAGTCATGAAGTTGTTGTGAAGCCACTCCTTTGTTATTTCAGCAGTTCTATTAGGGTCATTGTCTTGTTGGAAGGTAAACCTTCGGCCCAGTCTGAGGTCCCATGTGATATTTCAGTTTTTCTTTTTTAATAAATCTGCAAAAATGCCAATATTTCTTTGTTTTTCTGTCAATATGGGCTGCTGTGTGTACATTCTGTTTTTTTGTTGCATCGCTCGACATGCCCACCTCATTGCCAACGATCAATGTCGCTCACGTACATGGAGGTTGTCGGAAGCTTCTGCTGAAATGAACGGTCGCTTGTAGTGTGAACGAGGCTTGAATCTTATTATTTGACTAGTCCCCTGGTTCAAACTGAAATGGAGGCTTTAGTAATGTTGTCCCCTCATCCAGGAATACTCTTCAGTCTGAACTAAAAATGTCTGAGCTCATCCCAATCAAATCATTTCATTCATTTATTCATTCATTTTCTACAGCTGCAGTCTTAGGAGAGAACCCCAGACTTCCCTCTCCCCAGACACTTTCTCCAGTTAATCCGGAGGGATCCCGAGGCGTTCCCAGGCCAGCCGAGAGACATAGTGCCTTCAGTGTGTCCTGACTCCTCCCCGAGGCCTCCTCCCGGTGGGACATTCCTGGAACACCTCCCTAGGTAGGCGTCCAGGAGGCATCCGAAACAGATGCCTGAGCCACCTCAGCTGACTTCTCTTGATGTGGAGGAGCAGCAGCTCTACTCTGAGCCCGTCCCGGGTGACAGAGCTCCTCATCCTATCTCTAAGCGCACCACCCTGCCACCCTGCGAAGGAAACTCATTTCGGCCGCTTGTATCCGAGATCTACTTCTTTTGGTCATGACCCAGAGCTCATGACCATAGGTGAGAGTAGGAACGTAGATTGACAGATAAATCGAAAGCTTTGCCTTTTGGCTCAGCTCCTTCGTTACCACAACGGACCGGTACATCGACCGTTTGTACACGAATGACTGCACCTCAAAGGACCCCTCTGTCAAGTTCCTAAAGTTTGCAGACGACACCACTCTTATCGGCCTCATTCAGGACGGTGACGAGTCTGCTTACAGACAGGAGGTTAAAGAGCTGGCTCTCTGGTGCAGTCACAACAACCTGGAGCTGAACACGCTCAAAACAGTGGAGATGATAGTGGACTTCAGGAGAAACCCCCCTGCTCTCCCCCCACTGAGCATCATGGACAGCACTGTGGCTGCAGTGGAGTCATTCAGGTTCCTGGTTACCACCATCTCTCAGGACCTGAAGTGGGACACTCACATTGACTCCATTGTCAAAAAAGCTCAAAGGCTGTACTTTCTTCGTCAGCTGAGGAAGTTCAATCTCCCAAAGGAGCTTCTGAAACAGTTCTACACCTCCATCATTGAATCGGTCATCTGCACTTCAATAATCTGACCTTCGAAGACTATGTCGAATAGTTCGGACTGCTGAGCGAATCATTGGTACAACCCTCCCTACTCTCCAAGAACTGTACTTATCCAGAGCGAGCAGAAGGGCTGCCAAAATCACCCTGGACCCCTCACACCCAGCACACTGCCTCTTTGAACTGTTACCTTCTGGTCGACGCTACAGAGCACTGCGCACCAGAACAGCCCGACACAGAAACAGTTTCTTCCCTCAGGCAATCCATCTCATGAACACTTGATGATAACAATCGTGGAACCAACATCACTACTTGCAATACACTTTATACACACGCATACACTTATTTAACAACAGACACATATAATGCTGTATATAGTAATACACCTGTACATACACTTGTCCATTTGTATATTTGCATTTAACACTTCTATTTTTTGAATATATTTATTATCTGTTTTTTTGTCCTTTCTCTGTAATTCTGTTGCACTGTGGAAGCTCTGTTACGAAAACAAATTCCTCATATGTGTGAACATACCTGGCAATAAAGCTCTTTCTGATTCTGATTCTGCTGCCGCTGCACAAATCCGCCTGTCAATCTCACGCTCCATCCTTCCCTCACTCGTGAACAAAACTCCAAGATACTTCAACTCCTCCACCTGGGGTAAGGACTTTTCTTCAACCTGGAGATAGCGAACCACCTTTTTCCGTGGGACCCCCATGGCCTCGGACTTGGAGGTGCTGATTCTCAAATAATTTCAGTCTATCCTTTATAATAAACAACAACAGTCCATTTCTTAGTGTATGTGTTTTTAACATATTGTAATGTGGTACAGCTGCATAACTAAACTGTAGTTTTTATATTATCTTTATTTATTTGTTTATTTAGTTATTTAGTTAGTTATTCATAAGTCATGTGTCGTGGACCTCTTGGCCAGGTCATCCTTGTAAATGAGATCTTGGTCTCAATGGGTTTCTATCTGGTTACATAAAGAAACGTATAAAAGATGAATAGTCTTGAAAAGGTAACATCCAGCTTTTCGCTCAGTATTACAGAGCTGTTGGATACTTAAAAGGTTACATGCATAAAATGGATGAGAACGGAGACATAAAAAAAAATAAAAAAATAAAAAAAATAAAAAAAAAAGGGCAGCCATCAATAAAGATGCAGGAAAGCGTCCACGTTCCTTCAGACAAAAGCAAACCGGAAGATTCCCCATCCGTCCCACAAAGTAAGAATAAAGGGAGGACTTCAGGAGGCAGGAGGTTTGAGAGCAGGACAGCGTGAGTTTTTCAGATCAAAGCTTTAGTTCTCCAGCTGAAAGAGCTCAAATATCGACCACTTAAAATACCTGCTGGAGCTGTGCACAGAACAGATCCGCTCTAATGAATGGCGGATTATACCTGAAAATCCCTAAATCATCATTGATTTTTTATGTGCTTTCCAGAGCGAGATTTCAGAATGCCACCGCTTTAATTTCACTTACAAGCTGATGGATTGATGCTCTGAAATTTCGATGTCTGTTAACCCTGGCTCACGCTGGGAGATTTCGCCAACAGACTTGGTTGGAAAAATTTTGGCAATCAAAAAAGATTCAGTAATCCCAACCCAGGAAAAAACAGAAAAAGGTTGTTCGCCATCTCTAGGGTGGAGAAAAGTCCTTACCCCAGGTGGAGGAGTTCAAGTGTCTTTAGGTTTTGTTCATGAGTGAGGGAAGAATGGAGCGTGAGATTGACAGGCAAATCGATGCAGCGGCAGCAGTAATGCAGTTGACGTACTGGTCCGATGTGGTGAAGGAGCTGAGCCAAAAGGCAAAGCTCTTCATTTACCGGTCAATCTATGTTCCTACGCTCACCTATGGTCATAAGCTTTGGGTCATGACCGAAAGGACAAGACCTCGGATACAAGCGGCCGAAATGAGTTTCCACTGCAGGGTAGCAGGGCACACACTTATAGAAAGGGTGAGGAGCTCTATCACCTGGGAGGAGCTCGGAGTAGAGCTACTGTACTGCTCCTCCACAGAGAGAAATCAGCTGACGCCTACCCATGGAGGTGTTCCAGGCATGTCCCACCGGGAAGAGGCATCAGGGAAGACCCAGGACATGCTGCAGGGACTATGTCTCTTGGCTGGCCTAGGAACCCCCAAAGGAGCTGGAGCAAGTGTCTGGGGAGAGGGAAATCTAGGGAAACCTGAGACGACTGCCACCACAACTTGACCCTAGATGGAAAATAATCAAGTTAATGATGAATCAATTAAAATAAATACCGGAAAGCAAAACACGAATATTTTCTGGAGCAGGATCCAGCTAGATCCGGCTCAATTTAAGCACTGATTTATATACATGAATGAAGCCCAATAGAAACGAGGCAGCCATGAGGCATGGAAGAAAACACTCACTGCTGTAATTTTCACTCATTAAGAAATGTTTCTCTGCCTGCGTCAAGCCGATGTCCCGCCTCCGAGAGCCACATACCCCACCGTGAATGGTAGGTTCATTCAGCTCAGCACACAACACTGTAAAGTGCCATACATATCAAACTTGAGGGCCGCACTGACATTAAACTTTCAAATTGAGGTGTGGGCCACAAACTATCGCCCTGCGGGCCACATTTGGCCGTGAGTTTGAGACTCCTGGTCTACAGCCAGGAAAAATAAATAAATAAATCAGCGAGACTGTGAAAAAAGAACCACGTTACAGCGGGAGACCGATGTAATTGTAATTTCATTTTGTTTATGAGGTAAAGATCAGGAAAACTGTTTAATTTTTTTTCTGTAAAACTATCCTGTTATTTCTGTAAAGGTTTAATAAATAGATTAAAAAAAAAAAAAAAAAAAAAAAAAAAAAAAAACTGTACATACTCTATTAATTCGCATAGCCACTGAAAACACTCGCATAAATCTCAGTAATTAAGCACCTATAACAGCTACACTTAAGCCAGAGTAATAGAGCTGCATCAAGGGAAATTAAGCGTGGCGTAAAGGGAGATAATTGGTGGAAGTGAAGTTCACCTGAGGATTACAGCACGGGTATTAGAGTCACTCTTCATGTTCTCTCTCAAGCTGCTCAACTGTGCGCAAAATCCACACATTCTGAATTATTAAAGTACAGGATAACATTATTAATAACACAGCGTCAGTTAAAACATGCAGCCAGTGGGGAGCTTATAAAATATGAAATACAACATTCATACCCTGAATTAAATAACTCAAGGCATCAAGTTGTGATCTGATTCCTTTTGTCTGTTCTGGAAGGCAATTTAAAGGGATGGTTCACCCAAAAATGAAAATCCTGTCATCCTTCACTCACCCTTTACTTGTTCCAACCCTATCAGAGTTTCTTTTTACGGTTTCATTTTAGCTGGTATCCATTGACTTCAAGTCCAGCATTTTTCAAAATATCTTCTTTTTGTGTTCGGAGGAAAAATAAACTCAAAGGTTTAACAAAAAAACTACATGAGGGAGAGTAAATAAGCTAATATTCATTTTTGGGTGAACTATCCCTTTAAATTAATACATTTAGATCGGGTCCAGCTTAAAGGGCACATATTTGACCCCTTTTTTATATATTTAATATAAGTCTTTTATGTCAGCAGAATTTGTCTGTAAAGTTTCAGCTCAAAATACCCATCAGATTATTAATTATAGCTGTCTAAAGTCTTTGTATTATAGCTCTAAACAGCTTTTTGCTGTTTTTGGTACTGTGCCTTTAAGGCTAGTCCTCCCCGCCCACCATTCCCACGTGCCCGTCAGCGTGCCTCAATATCCGCCCTCGGCTGCGTCAGACAGACAGCTGAAACAGAAACAGATGTAAAGGAAGCAGATCTCACTACGTTTGAGAAAAAAATACAACAGTAAGAACAGTACCAATGACTGTTTGATGTGTTTGTTGAGGAGTTGCAATGAGTCACACACAATGTAGTTACAGAGTTCAAGCACGCACGCACACACACACACACACGCACACACACACACACACACATACACACAGCGCGTGCGTTGAGCTTTGCACTGCTTTTGCAAGCAAATGTGACAGGATACAGGGTAATATCCACTGCTGTATGGATATCTGTTATGTTAATGTACAAAATAAACCTGATTTTATGTCAACAAACCGAGATTGAAGCGTTTTTTTGCTGACACATGGCTGTGTTGAAGTAAAGCTGAAGTAAATGGCTATTGTTCATTACAAACATGCACTGTTTTAAACACATGTCAAACATTTGAAACTCACTCTTGATCACATTTGATTGATGACCTTCGCAAACTGAACAGAGCTTTTATCCCTGGTTGCTTTGCGTACGTGCTGTCTTGTTGATATGATTATACGCGTTACTACAGAGACATGTTAATAAGCAGCAGTCAATCAATTCGGTGGAGGGGGGACCGCACTCCTACGTCAAGTTGCGGTTGGTCTCAAAACCGCTCCAATTGGTCCACCGTTTTTATGCTGTTAAATTGAAATAAAAGGACCGGGTGTGTTTATATCATCCCAATATGACGGTCTATACACTATACCTACACATATCTGTCCAAACAGCTTAAAAAGCAGATTTTTTTTTTAAGTAGGTGCCCTTTAAAGTCATGGTCATTTGACTGAACTATTTTTGGATTATAGCATGCAACAACTCTAATGCTAGCACTTCAAGTAATTACATTAAAAAAGTGAAAGGTGTTTGATTGCGGCATTGTTAAATTGCTTCCACACTCACTTGGAGAATTATTCCTTCTTGTCAATAAACTTAACAAATGCTCAAGCAGAACAGCTGAGTTGCTGTTTAATTTTCTTTAAAAGCAGAGTCATCTGAATAGATCTTTCTGATGTGGTAATGGAAGCTTCATTATGCCAGATGTTTACCGTTTTAATTAGATTTCTTTTTCTATAGCTTTTGCAACTTTCTGGTGCCTTCTAAAGGATTTGCTTATACTGACATTTAGTGCTCAGAACAAACCTCTAAACCAGGGGTGCCCAAACTTTTTCGGATGAAGGGCCAAAAACCGAATATCATTGAGAGCCGCGGGCCGAAGGTAAATACCAAACTATATTACGTTACAGTTGCCATAAATAATTTCCTATTTTATTTAATAATATTTTAAAATAAATAGAAAAAAATACTTTAAATTGTATTAACTAATACAACTTTTAAAACTATAACTTAAAATCCCAACAAAAACAATCACATTGAAGAAACGGTGGAGCTTAATTGTGAATACACAAGTCTAACAGAATCTACCTTTGACTTGATTTGCTCACCATATTCTCTGCATTGTTGGGTGACAGTATTTACATTTAAACAAAATCTAATTAATATGCACCATTTAATTGAAACATTTAATTTCAGTTAGATTTTAACAAACAAACAAACTAAGAGAATGAAACAGTGCGATGCCGATAGAACAAACACCAACACGAGTAGAAGGGCGCGCGTCCCAAGCGCGCCCAGATCTCGCACTCCCGCATCAAGCATGCTCATGACGGCACCCATACAGAGACACAATGACAGAAGACGAGTGCTCACCCCGAGAAACTCAAGTCGAGCATGATAAACAGGACAAGACAGAGCTAGTGTCTGGACTCTGCCACCAAAACAAGAATTTACAAGACTGGAGTGGCAGAACCTTGATACTACCCCTACTCCAACCATAAACCTACCCCTCACTAAAACGTAAAGACAGTAATTATAATAAGATTTATATTATTTATTTATTTAAATTGAATTTTAATAACGTCTACCCCTACTGCAACCCTAAAACTTGCCCTTAGTGTAAAAAAAATTAGTTTTAATAAGTATTATTACTATTATTCATTAAATTACCCATTAAATTGCATTCATTAACGCCACGGTGGCACAGTGGGTAGCACATTTGCCTCACAGCAAGAAGGTCGCTGGTTCGAGCCTCGACTGGGTCAGCTGGCGTTTCTGTGTGGAGTTTGCATGTTCTCCCCGTGGTTGCGAGGGTTTCCCCTGGGTACTCCGGTTTCCCCCACAAGTCCAAAGACATGTGGTATAGGTGAACTTGGTAGACTAAATTGTCCGTAGTGTATGAGTGTGAATGAATGCGTACGGATATTACCCAGAAATGAGTTGCAGCTGGAAGGGCATCCGCTGCATAAAACATATGGTGGATAAGTTGGCGGTTCATTCCGCTGTGGTGACCCCGTATTAATAAAGGGACTAAGCCGAAAAGAAAATGAATGAATGAATGCCCATCCCTACCACAACCCAAAACCTACCCTTCACAGTCATGTAAAACCAGTAATTAGTGTTCAGTATTGTTGTAATCATATAAATAATTGTCTTCCAGTCGCATATGCAGCCCATCATTACACCCTTTCTTTAAACCATTCACTTTTAGACGCACAAGACACGTTCTGTGTGAATGGTCCCTTATGAAGCAAAATTATCATTCTGTGCAAGAAACATTATTACCTTTAATCCACAGCCGCAGCAAGCATGTTCATTCATGTCACACAGCATGACATTTGCCTCAGGCAGTTATTCAGTGTCATAGGATCTGGAGCAACTTCACCACTTGACAAGGTGTTTGGATACAAACTATACAAAAATGTGTGGGGAAAAAAAAGATTCTAGCACTATTTTTGATTTAAAAAGACACTTAATTAGGTAACATCAATTAAATTCACATAGGTTAGAAAAACAGTGTTTGGTAGAATAACCCTGATTTTAAAATGCAATGTTATTCTGACTAACTGGAATTTTTAACACTGTAAAATGCTGCAAATGACAATTTATTTATGAACTGTAAAAAATTCAAGTTAATCACAATTTACAAAAAAAAAACATACATAATAAATAACAAATCCAGAAAAACTGAGATTTTTCAAATGTTTATTATTTTATAGCTATAATTAAATCTGTTACTTTAAAAAAAATGTTTAAAGGTGCAGTGTGTAAGTTGGACACCCAGTGGTTGAACTAGGTATTGCACTCCTGGATCAAAACAAACGCAGGTTGCCAGATTAAGTACAGGAGTGAGTGATTTAAACTGTGCTCTAAATAAAGCAGCAGCACCCGATAGAAGGGATATTCTCCAGGAGTTTTTGCCCTGACCAACACCTCAAATTGATATATTAGAAATGGCTTCTATTTCTCACAGCTGAACAACAAAAAAAACTGACAATGATCTCCTCAGGTACACCTCATGTGCTTTATTCAGTGTTAAATGCTAACAATGTGAGTTTGAATGTGTGTTGATAGAACACGTGGTCACAATGTAACCTGCTCACCTAATGTTTACACTCGGAATATTTATATAATTTGCTAATTAGTAACCTCATGTGAAACTGAATCTGCGTCTCATTTCAGAGTCTGCTGCGGTCCATCAGATGTCGCACTTCAGTCACAGACGCATGCTTTCAGAGCCTTTCTGAATGAATGAAACACGCAGTTTTCCACCAAGGAAACCCGGGGTGCTGAAATATAATTGGCTAAACTGGACGTTGTAAATGTATTACCAAAACAAAGACAGACGTTTTGGCATGAAAAACACATCTTCAAAGCAGAATATCTAACTTCAGCATTGTTTTTCAGATAAACAAGAATGTTCGCTTTGCATGTTTCTTAAATATCTGCAAACATATTATGGTATTTTTATGTTTTAGAAGAGCCAAAAACTTACATGCAGCACCTTTAAATAATTGTATTACAATTTCGGTTATTTCTAAAAAATAAATAAATAATTCAATATTATAGTTTATCTTCAGCAGTTGATTTTGACCTTTCATATGACAGTAATCTGCAAAAAATAGGGATCTTCATACAGTTTACATACAGACTATTTTTATCCTTTGTATTCTATTTATTTATCTAAAGCTTCAAACATCCAGCATTCAAAATGTATTGTAGATTCATTTTCTAGTTCAGAGAAATATATATATATATATATGGATTGCTTTGCTTTTAAATTCATTTTACATCTTCCCTGCAAGGTAGATTTTATTTTCCACCTCAATTTCAAACTCAATTTAAATTCTGACACTCTCAATTCAATTCAGAATTGGACACAACCCTGCTGTCAAAGTTCTAGTTATAAAAAGAGCGTAGAGACTGCAAAGCTCCTCTAGATACTGGATCAGGGGACATTCAGTCCTGTCTGCAGATTCACAAATAGAGCCACGTCGAGGCCATTATCAGTTAATGGGCAACTGATTTGTTTTGGGACAGAACAAGTCGTCCCAGCAGTGGCAGAACTGGCATTTCATATCAGCATATAGGAGATGTTTGGTGATCTCATAGACGCAGCTTGATTATTTCTGATTTTAACTTTGACCATCCAAATGTGCCTCTTTCAACCCAGACTCAATGGAAATGAGTGTATCAACTTACATTTTTGAGAAACGTAAAACATGTTGCTCCGTGTACATTTTGTTGCACGTTTTAGATGACAAATCCACTAGAGGGTGCTGTCTATGTTTTGTGTGGATCTGAAATGCGTTACTTAGGGTACATTCGGTGTACAATTAAGATACACAACCTTCTTATACACGTCCACAAGAAGTCACTGCTAGTCATACAGACCACTTAGACCAGGGAACCACTGACCTAAAACCCTTCCCTAAACCCAACCAATAGTGTTTTCAAGAGTAAAGCTAGGAGAAAAGTGCATTGTGACTACATTGTTTTTATCTTTAGCTTCATCAGAATTGAATCCAAGCAGTCTGCATCACAAGTGTAATATCGTACAAAGTGAGCAACCAGAAAAGTTGCTCATATGGAGATGGACAGGTAAGGAAAATATACTTCAAATAAATACCATTAAAAACACTTTCTATATTTGTAATGATGTTGTGCAATAAACTGCATAAATACAAGGCTTTATTCACTGATAATATATCCCTGTAAATATAATTTATGTGAAAAGCAACAAGGAGTCTGGTGACTTGCTGTTTAAGACAGAAAAAGTCATGCCAGCAAATCTGGCATTTCATATTAGCAAAAGGATATTGAAGCATCTGCCAATCAGAGGTTTGTTAAGCTCGTAGACAGCGCTGAGTTATATCAGATTTAATCTATGACCCTCCAAATGTTTGGATCCTCTTTTTTTTTTTTCAACACAGGCTCATTTGAAATGCATGCTTCAATCTACATTTTTGTAAAACATAAAAGAAGTTGCTCCCGAAACATTTTGTTGCATGTATCAGATGACAAATCAACTAGAGGGCGCTGTCTACATTTTTGCAAATCTGAAATGCTTCACTTGGGCTACATTTAGCTGTAAGTTTCAAATACACAACCTTTTTGTACACGTCCATAGGGCAGAGCTTGTCAAACAGAAGCAAATCACTGGTCTAAACCCTCCCCGAAACCCAACCAATAGTGTTGTAAAAGCAATTTAGAAAAGTGCACTGAGACCATAGTTTTACCTTGATTTATCTCTTTTGTGGAAGTGTTTCACTGGACTCGAACCTGAGCACTCAGACCATGCCAGAAAAGATAAATAATTATATAAATTAATATACAAGTTAATACAAGTTTACATATAAAGTTGATTACAAGTTTACATATATAAATATAAATAAAAAAAAAAAGAAACGTATTTGATTACAAATCATAGACTTCAGTTGTTTTGTATTTGGTGTTGTGCAAAGAACTGCACAAAAATAATACTTTGTCGCTCTCTACAGAAGTTGCTGTAGTGCTAATTTTAACTAGAAACTAATGCGTGTTGAGCTGCATTTCTATTGTTTTACGTACAGTTCTGTGGTTGTGCGTTCAGAGATGCTCTTCTGTAGACCTCAGTTGTATCGAGTGGTTATTTGAGTTACTGTTTGCCTTTCTACACGCTGGAACCAGTCTGGCCATTCTCCTCTGACCTCTGGCATCAACAAGGCATTTGCGCCCACAGAACTGCCGCTTACTGGATATTTTCTCTTGTTCAGACCATTTTCTGTACACCCCAGAGATAGTTGTGTGTGAAAACTCCTGTAGATCAGCAGTTTCTGAATTACTCAGACCAGCCCATCTGGCACCAACAACCATGCCACGTTCAAAGTCACTTAAATCACCTTTCTTCCCCATTCTGATACTCGCTTTGAACTGCAGCAGATCATCTTGACCAGGTCTACATGTCTAAATGCATTGAGTTGCTGCCATTTGATTGGCGGACTAGAAATTTGCGTTAATGGGCAGTTGGACTGGTGTACCTAATAAAGTGGCCGGTGAGTGTGTATGGTTAAACAGGTTGACATGTTCACTGCACACAACATTTTTTCACCTTTTTAAAATGTCCCCTGCTTTTTGAGTAACTTATAGTAAAACCAATAACCACATAATGATCGTTGGAAACGTGAATACTCAGTCGCAAATCCTCCACAAAATCTGCTCTCACAGCTTGAGAAGTGCCTGACACTTTTCACCTTCAAACATCATTTTCTAACCAATTTAAGGCTTTTCGCATAATTGCATGCGATAAAGCATACCGAGGTTTGAAAAAGAAATTGAGTTCATTGTTGGAGGAGTCAATTGTCATAAGTTGAAAAGAATTGTGGCTTAATATGAGCAATTTAAATATGCATTATGGCATGATAAATTCATAATTGGGGCCCAAGTATATATAATCAGATGTGGTTTTGCTTTTGAAGCTCAAGTGAATATTAAAAAAAAATGGAGGAACGGAGGATGAATCTTTTGAACACTGATATAACAGGATGAAACATGACAGAAGAAGCTAAAACACATTTCCTGCCATAGCTTTTGGAAGGAACGGTACAATCCATCACAAAAATAAAGCAGACAGAACTAATTATTTGAAAAGTCAAAATGTGAAAACACAGACTGCACAATCTGCACTCAAACTCCAAACACCTGAATGCCCTTTTTTCCCTTCATACTGTTAATGTGTCATCAAAATGTCCAACTTTACATTTGTTCTCTTTAAAGGGGTCCTATTATGCAAAAAACACATTTATAATGGGTTTAAACACAGTTGTGTGGCAACGGTGTGTGACTATAGCCAGCCGCTATTTGTAAAAAATCCTTAATTCTATTTTGTATAATCACACTTGATAACATTTTGATTGACATCCTCCCTTTGTACGTGTCATCAAAGGGGGAAAGCCCCGCCCATTGGTGACCATCTCTCCCTCATTAGTATCGAATTAGTCTTGTCTTTGAATCTGCCACTATGCTGACACATAGGCATTTGTAGCACCACCCTCTTTAAAAAAAAAAAAGGGGGGTGGGGGCAACCATCAACAGTCTTCTCAGAGGAAGACAAGCTGACAAAACATTGCTGTCACTCTGATACAAGCTTTATTTATGGAATAAATTACAAAACAGGCATCATGGTGGCGCAGTGAGTAGCTTGATCACCTCACAGCAAGAAGGTCACTGGTTTTAGCCCTGACTGGGTCAGTTGGCATTTCTGTGGGTAGTTTGCATGTTCTCCCCGTGTTCACGTGGGATTCCTCCAGGTGCTCTGGTTTCCCCCAAAGTCCAAAGACATTCGGAATAAGTGAATTGAATAAGCTAAATTGCCTGTGGTGTTTGTATGGGAATGCACGAGTGTATGAGTGTCTCCTAGTGATAAGTTACATCTTGAAAGGCAGCCGCTGCGTAAAACATATGCTGGATTTGTTGGCGGTTCATTCCGCTGTGGCGACTCCTGATTAATAAAAGCGACTGAGCCATAAAAAAAATAAATAAAAATAATAATAATAATAATAATAATAATAATAATAAATGAAAATTACAAAGCACTGCAGTGTTTGGGTGTTCTGTGTTTGTCTGAGATGATTAGCCTGACCGAAATGTGTATATCCATGCAAGCTGAAGCTGATCGATCAATTCTTGTCATGTGCACTCGCGGGATTCATTCAACTGAGTATGTCTGGTCTGAAAGGCGCATCACGCCAGCTGCACACCTCCATTGGAAACAACAAACTTGTGCGAATTCTAGCAAAGCTGTAATATGAGAAACGGATGCTAAAAGGCCGCCGTCATTTGCGATCTCCATCAGTTCATCTTCTTGCACAGATTGCTGGATTCACCAGATTTGTTGACAAATGGGTTGCGCATATATTCCTTGGCAGTTCGCTGATCCTTCACTGGGTTTTTTCTCCTTCGCAAAGAAACTTTTCAAAAGACATCTGTTTCTAGCTCATTTTGCTGCTTGTGGGTTAAATTTGGGCACTTAAGTGACCGAGATGTAACCGAGAGAATACGGTAATTTTTCAAAATAAAAGATCGTTCAGACTCAGATAATAAATAAAATGGAAATAATTACTGACTTCTTGTGCAGCCTGGTACCAATTGATCCAATTGGCCCTGTGGTTGAGGACCACTGGTCTAAACTGTGCTGAAATTTCACAAACACACCTATTTTCCATCTTGTAAAAAGGGGCATAATAGGTTCACCTAAAAAGCCAAGTTTCCTGTCAGGTTTGTATACAAGAATTCTGTCGTCTTCATAACCAGCTATTAATATCAAACCAACCTCAAAGATGGAAAGTTTCAAAGTGACCCATACCCTCACGTTAGATTATATTATCAAATCTTACCTGTTGCGATTTTCCCTCCAAACAATGACACTCCCTGGAGAATGAAGGGATTTGGGAATTGGCCTGAGAACAGAAAAAAAAAACATTTTTTGGAATATAAGACTCATTGAAACTATTTGACTTAGAATTATGATTTTCTCATTCAAGCTTATGTTCAACTGTAGTCACAATTTATTGTTTTTTGGGGATTAGAGGAGTAATTAATAATACATCCTCATTTATTTCTGTTCTTGCATGCAATGCTAATTAGATATTTGAAAAATCCGTTGATGAGATGTTTTTATCATATTATAATTTAACCCAAGTAAATTATCCATGAATTAATATGCAAATGGCAAAACAGGCATTATGTATTTGATATGCTTGTATGTTTTATGTGTTAATATATGTCATTATGGTATTCATTCATTCATTCATTCATTTTCTTGTCGGCTTAATCCCTTTATTAATCTGGGGTCGCGACAGCATATTTTTACGCAGAAGATGCCCTTCCAGCTGCAACCAATCACTGCGAAACATCCAGACACAATCATTCACACACATACACAAGGGCCAATTTAGATTTACCCATTTCACCTAAACCATGTGTTTGGACCTGTGGGGGAAACCGGAGCACGCGGAGGAAACCCACGCCAACACGGGGAGAACATGCAAACTCCACACAGCAATGCCAACTGACCCAGCTGAGGCTCGAACCAGCAACCTTCTTGCTGTGAGGCTATTGTACTACCCACTGCACCACCGCAAGCCTGTCATCATGATATATTAATGTCTGTACATAGGTCTGTAATATCTCTAAAATCCACTCTTATGTCCAATTGTGCTAAAATAAACCTAATCTGATTTCGTTTTCATCATTTTTAGAAATGTTTCTTTGGCTTACCAAAGCTGTATACAGTTGTTTTCTATAATATTTTAAAAAATTGTGAAATATTACAATTTAAAAAGTTATTTCAATTCAAATATTTTAACATGCAATTTAATCTTGTTATTCAAACCTTCATTTCTGAATGTGAATAATTTCTCCAGGTTTTACTCGCACAAGACATTCATTCATTTTCTTTACGGCTTAGTCCCTTCATTAATCTGGGGTTGCCACAGCGGAATGAACTGCCAACTTAACAAGCATATGTTCTACGCAGCAGATGTACGGTAGCCGAGAAAGGTTAACTCGCTGCAATTTAAGAAAGCACATGCAATAACAAAAAACACCAGCAAATTAAGAAACGATCTTCATCAATTTGACACCACACCTGTTACAAATTCTCACAACACAAAAAGAAACAAAAGAAACGCACAGCACGTTGGTCAAAACACAACGGAAATGTTTCAAGAGGACCAAAAAACATGACGGAACCAGCTGAGATATGGATGTAGTTATTTTATTTAATAACGCAACATTTCAGTTGATCATTAATTAGACTGATAATTTACAAGACAACGGAATTGTGTAATCAGGATATTGAGCCTGATCTCACGAGAAAACGTAAGTATTTTACGTTTTGGCAGTTTAGTGGCTAATTCGTACGAGTTTAGTCGTACGAAAATGTACGATTTTAAAAAAGGAGGCGTGGCACCTAACCCCACCCCTAAACACAACCGTCATTGGTTGATGAGCAAATCGTACTGAAATGTACGAATTACATCATACGAATTCATATGAATTAGCCACTTTTTAAAAAGTTACGAATTGCCCTTGAGATAGCGTTGGGATATTACACCTTTCAAAGACCACCAATCACTTCACTGAACAGTCACGGCGGGTCCATATCAGCTGTGTCCGTCATGTTTTTGGGTCCTCTTGAAACATTTCCGTTGTGTTTTGACCAACTTGCTGCGCGTTTCTTTTGTTGTTTGTGTTGTGAGAATTTGCAACAGGTGTGCTGTCAAATTGATGAAGATCGTTTCTTAATTTGCTGTTTTTTTTTGTTATTGCATGTGCTTTCTTAAATTGCAGCGTGTTAACCTTTCTCGGCCACCATAGCCGATGCCCTTCCAGCTGCAACCCGTCACTGGGAAACACCATACACACTCACTCACACATATACACTACGGACAATTCAGCTTACTCAATACACTTATACCACGTCTTTAGACTTGGGGAAACTGAAGCACCCGAAGGAAACCCAAACGAACACAGGGAGAACATGCAAACTCCACACAGAAATGCCAACTGACCCAGCCGAGGCTTGAACCAGCGACCTTCTTGCTGTGAAGAGATCTATTTGAGTGTTTCTGTCTAACTTGCCATCTTTCTTTCGCAGCCAGAATTCCACTGTCAGCGTTTGCACAGACCCTTCTTTTTGATTCAATTCTTTCTTTTTTTTACTAGTTTTTTGTTTTATTTGTGTGTTTTTTCTCTGCCATTAATATGCAAATTGCAATCAGCCTTTTCAATTAAGTTTCAACTGGCTGCGGGGGTGCATGTCAGAAAAAGAGATGCAAAATAAGAGTGTTTCGCTGTGAGATAAGGCAACACTTATGGCTCACGGCGACAGAGAAAGTGATGTGGTTTCCAAATTGGTTTCAGGTATTTTGAGTCTTGCTGTCGCTGAGGGCAAACGGCTGTGACTGCGTCTGAGCCAATGAGGATGCCAAAAAAAGACATTTGATGTGGTTTGTGTTGGCGTTATATTTTCAGATTGTTTATTTAGTAAGCTAGTGTTTTTGACTCTCTTCCTGGAGGCCAATTTTAGGCACATTTGATGTGTTTCTCTAATCGTATCAGCTCATTAGTTGAGTGCTAGACTCACAGACTGCATTTAGTTTTTTCAGAAGTAAATGGTTATTACTTGTGTGTGGGTGCTGCAGTGTTTTTGTGACGTCACACACTAACGTTTTATTGATATTTACATTAGGTATTGTTGTCTATTGGAAGTAATGTGTCAATAAAGCCACCATTTTGGTACAAGGTAGAGTTGGGCAATGTTGACCAATTTGGCATCGTACAATGTGTAATGTGAAACATGGACGATGGCATCGTTGTCATAGGCAGCCGTGAATTAATTATTTATGAATAATTAATTAATTCATAACAAATTATTTATTTGTAGCCTACCGTTTCAACTACCTGACCCACATGGTCTTTGTTTTACCCATAACCAAATCATAAATAAATAAAGAAGTCACACACAAATTACCACCTTTCAATAATAATAATAATAATAATAATAATAATAATAATAATAATTCCTTACATTTATATAGCGCTTTTCTGGCCACTCTAAGTGCTTTACACAATGGGGGTTGGGGGGGGGATTCTCATCCCTCATCCACCTGGATGACGCAACGGCAGCCATTTTGCGCCAGACCGCACACCACACACCAGCTGATTGGTGGAGAGGAGACAGAGTGATGAAGCCAATTATGATATGGGGCAGTTAGGAGGCCATGATGGACAGAGGCCAGTGGGCAGATTTGGCCAGGATGCTGGGGTTAAACCCCTACTCTTTTTCGAAGTACATCCTGGGATTTTTAACGACCACAGAGAGTCAGGACCTCGGTTTAACGTCTCATCCGAAAGACGGCGCTCTCTGAGCAGTAGAGTCCCCTTCACTATACTGGGGCATTAGGACCCACACAGACCGCAGGCTGGGCTCCCCCTGCTGGCCTCACTAACACCACTTCCGGCAGCAACCTAGCTTTCCCATGTGGTCTCCCATCCAGCTACTGACCAGGCACAGCCCTGCCAGTGGGCGACCATGTGAGAATTGCAGAGAGCTAGCTGCCGGCTGTCAATCACTTTTTCCGCAGGACTCTGGCATGAATCGGCAGAGTGATCTGTGCTGTTATAATGGCGTCGATGAACAAAAAGGTGCAAAACCAACAGGAACCAACCAACAGCATCTGAGGTTTTAGCTAACATTACCAAGCACAAGCGTGAAAGCAAAAGATTGCAGCAGTGCTCGCAAAATCACCCTGGACGCCTCGCACCCAGCACACTTCCTGTTACCGTCTGGCCGGCGCTACAGAGCACCGAGCACAAAAACAGACAGACACAGGAAAAGTTTCTTACCTCAGGCCATCTACCTCATGAACAGTTAATATTTCTCCTATTGTGCATAAAACATGCAATACTTTCTCATACGCACTTGTACACAGCACATTATAACAATATACAATGCAATACTTCTCCTTACGCATTTGTACACAGCACCTTATAACCTGTATATTTATAGCAAATCTGTATTTCAACATCCAGATATTTTCTGACTAACTGCATCTCTGTTTAACGTCTATCGTCTTTTTTATATTTATTCTGTGCTGTCATTTGTCACTTTATGTACACTGGAAGCTTCTGTAGCCAAAGCAAATTCCTTGGCAATAAAACTGATTCTGATTCAGTGTACTGATGCTGTGACACATTACCTGATAGATTCAAAAGACCGAAGAGTCGTTTATATAGAAACAAGGTGAATTAAATATCACATTGTAAACAACTACAGTGAGATGCGATCCAGTTGTTCATCCTTGATAAACTTAATAAAACCCCACGTGCACTGCTCTCTAGAGCTCAGACAAGCACATGACAGTATGTGTGGCTGCACATATATTATAATATGTACACTGCATATATGCGTATATATCCCACATATAGGCAAAATTGAGGTGCATATATAGACCATATATACCTCCTGTAATGCTTCTTTATATCCACATATAAGCCCTATGTGTACATTAGGCATGGGCCGGTATAAGATTCTGACGGTATGATAACCTTGGATAAAAATATCATGGTATGACAGTATTGTGTTTACTGCTCTAAAATATATTCTTTTAAAATGTCTGCGTAAAAAACACCACATTTTCCCCCTTTGAAATCAATATATTTTATTTTTTAAAGATTTAAAATATTTTGGAGCAGTAAACATGTCAGGCTAAATAATTCATGTGAATCATTGACTTAATTTGTTTTAAAAAGACAGATTTCTTTACAATTTAAAATAACATCTTTGGATATCTTTTCTGCTAGAGACACTGTTGTCCTAAAAAAGAAAATGTAAATTAAAAAAATCATACATATACCTTAGGAACGGTATTACAGAAAATGTTGGGGGTATGAAAACCTTGACTTTTCCAAACCACTGAATACCTTGAAAATGGTTATCGTCCCATCAGGGGCGTCGCTAGCAATTTTGGGCCCCATGAAAAAATATGAGGATGGGCCCCCTACTACCAAGCACTACCAATGTAGTTATACTGACCTATGCATTTTGTTATTGATTTTGTCCACTACTTATCAGTATTTAGTAAGAGAACGGCCATGACTGTAGCTAGCAGATGATTTATTGTTCAAATGTAAATCTAGGAAAGGAACAGTAATCAAATATTCACAAAAAAATGTACATTTCTAAACACACAAAACACTAATGAGTCACTATTTAAATAACTGTACTGCAATAGTGTCTCATACAATGTGCAATACACTGGAACAGTGACCAAAATCAATAAGACACAGAATTATATTACAATGAGACCCATAAATAAGCCGAAACCAATAAATGATGTTGAGTGCATCATCCAGGTAATTAAAGTGCACTAATTATTGTTAGAGTTTTCAGTGTGAACGCACTACCTACACTCTTTATACTACAAATTGGTGTAGAATAGTGCATAAGCATGCGATTTGGGACGCAGCTGATGTTACCCTCGAGGTAACAACAAAGCATCAACTCTCTTCCCGCTACTGTGACAGACACAAGGGGCAGATACAAGCAGTGTATTTATTATTTTTATTTCTGATAAATAGTTTTACTTGTAATTTAGAGATACGTTCATAATCAATATTACATAATAGTACTGTTATTAATTATATCTCTGTGGGCCCTTAGAGTGCATGGGCCCTTAGAATCGTCCTAACTTTCCCTCCCTTAGCGGCACCCTTGCGTTCCATGCCCGATGTACACAAGATGTATATAGCTCATATCTCACATAGCTCATATCTCACCAAAGCTCCGCAGTGGCAAAGCAGCAGGGGTGGATGAGATTCACCCTGTGTATCTTAGGTCTCTGGATGTTGTAGGGCTGTCTTGGCTGACACGTCTCTACAATATCGCATGGCGGTCGGGGACAGTACCTCTGGACTGGGCAACTGGGGTGGTGGTTCCCATTTTTAAAAAGGGGGACCGGAGGGTGTGCTCCAACTATAGGGGGATCACACTCCTCAGCCTCCCGGGGAAAGTCTATGCCAGGGTACTGGAGAGGAGGATCCGTCCGATGGTTGAACCTAGGATTCAGGAGGAACAATGCGGTTTTCGTCCGGGCCGTGGTACACTGGACCAGCTCTATACCCTCACCAGGGTGCTCGAGGGTTCGTGGGAGTATGCCCAACCAGTCCACATGTGTTTTGTGGACTTGGAGAAGGCATTCGACCGTGTCCCTCGTGGCATTCTGTGGGGGGTGCTCTGGGAGTATGGGGTCAGAGGCGCTCTGTTAAGGGCCGTCTCGTCCCTGTATGAACAAAGTAGGAGTCTGGTTCGCATTGCCGGCAATAAGTCAAACTTGTTTCCAGTGCATGTTGGACTCCGGCAGGGCTGCCCCTTGTCACCAATTCTGTTCATAATTTTTATGGACAGAATTTCAAGGCGCAGCCTTGGGCTGGAGGGGGTCCGGTTCGGGGACCACAGGATTTCATCTCTGTTATTCGCAGACGATGTTGTTCTGTTGGCTTCATCGAACATGGACCTTCAGCATGCACTGGGGCGGTTTGCTGCCGAGTGTGACGCGGCTGGGATGAGAATCAGCACCTCCAAGTCCGAGGCCATGGTGCTCCACCGGAAAAAGGTGGCCTGCCATCTCCAGGTTGGAGGAAAGTCCTTACCCCAGGTGGAGGAGTTCAAGTATCTTGGGGTTTTGTTCACGAGTGAGGGAAGGATGGAACGTGAGATTGACAGGCGGATTGGTGCAGCGGCAGCAGTAATGCAGTCGATGTACCGGTCCGTTGTGGTGAAGAGGGAGCTGAGCCGAAAGGCAAAGCTTTCGATTTACCAGTCAATCTACGTTCCTACTCTCACCTATGGTCATGAGCTCTGGGTCATGACCGAAAGAACAAGATCTCGGATACAAGCGGCCGAAATGAGTTTCCTTCGCAGGGTGGCAGGGCGCACCCTTAGGGATAGGGTGAGGAGCTCTGTCACCCGGGAGGAGCTCGGAGTAGAGCCGCTGCTCCTCCACATCGAGAGAAGTCAGCTGAGGTGGCTCGGGCATCTGTTTCGGATGCCTCCTGGACGCCTACCTAGGGAGGTGTTCCAGGCATGTCCCACCGGGAGGAGGCCTCGGGGAAGACCCAGGACACGCTGGAGGGACTATGTCTCTCGGCTGGCCTGGGAACGCCTCGGGATCCCCTCGGAGGAGCTGGAGGAAGTGTCTGGGGAGAGGGAAGTCTGGGGTTCTCTTCTAAGACTGCTGCCCCCGCGACCCGGCCCCGGAAAAGCGGAAGAAAATGAATGAAAAAAATGAATGAATGAATCTCACTTTGGCAACTGTCATACATGACGCCTAGCTCAAGGCAATAACTAAGACCTAAAAAATACAAAAAGCGTATGTATGTGCAAACACTTGAAATTGGTATCACATGTAATTGGCATGTTATGGAATTTAATGGCAATAGCTGAGAGCAAACACGGAAATATTGTATATAAATATGTTTTAATATAGGTTTTGATATAGTTTATTTAATTTATGTGAAAAAATGGCCGTTTTGCTATATTAAATATACATATACGCATATGTACATATAGGAAAACGGCCAATTTTGTCACATTTGTTAAAAACCTATCAAAACCTATATTATGTTAATTTATGTGGATTGTTCGAGTTATATCAAGATGATGATAAATACATTAAACTACGACTAAACTACTGATAATGACCTTTTTAAATCGATAAATAGCATACAGTAGGCTAATACATTTAAGGTAAAAGGTAACTGCGTAGGTCTGTGAAATTTCGCGCGCTTTGTAACAGCCATAGTTCATCCGTAGGGATGGTCGATACCAATATTTTTGTTTCCGATCCGATACCAAGTATTTCAAGACAAGTATCGTCGATATCGATACCAATACCAATACTTTGATAAAATATTTTATTGTGATTAAAAAAATGGTTATCACCTATATTATAATTATTATAATTATTATAACATTATAATTATTATCATCACCATTATTATTATTATTCAATAAAACACAAAACACATGATTCCTTTTTACATTTATTTAAATAATAGAACTATAATTGCATGGCACCATATATGACGAAAAATAATACACTGCAGAAACCTGCAAAAAAAGTACATCTCTCCCAGTTATTAGGTGTACCTAAACTTTGTATTTTATTTGATAAACAAGTTTATTTAAAACTATTTAAACTAAACTACTTAGTCTTTACTTGAGTGGTCTACAGTCTATTATTCTGAACCCTGTGATATGTAAGAAATCTGATATATGCCAATTTACGCAAATTACATAAATGACAGAGTTTAGAGTAGGATTCCCCCTCAGCTTTGGCATATTAATATTACAAAGAATAATATATAATGATACCCCCTCAGCATAGTGTGTGCATCTGTGTCCATATGAACATATATCAGGTAAAACTTAATATAAACTGGCTGTCTGTATTTAACTCGACTCCACTTTTTGTAAAATAATTCCCACTTGGTTAACTGGACAATGACCGGACTTAAAGGATTCTGCCAAAGTTTTACAACCCGCGCTGGGTGTGTGTGGTGTCTTTACTACAGGTTTGCAGACAGAAGCTGGAAGCTGCCGTGAGCTAACGCTGACCCATTAGCGGAGATACAGCGGAAGGATATTATAGTTCCCATTAGTGTTCCTATTTAAGTAAATATTTATATAATATGTGGCGCTATAATTATTTAGATATTTTACTTTAGATATTAGATTTTTAAACCCCCAGAAAAGATCGATACTTTTACTTAAGGATCGATCCTTTTGATACATTCCCAGTATCGAAAATATCGATACTTCAGGATCGATCCGCCCATAGTCATCCGTTTTTACTAAACTGGCATCGGTTATCTCTAAAACTAAACTATGATGTATGAACAAGATATTTTCAGATGCTTTCAGGTCAGCAATGGAGAAAACAGAAAGAAATTAGTTCGTGTCGTACCTGGCAGACTTCAGTCATTTAAATTTGATGTTGACATTTTCACTCGTTGACATTTTAAAAGAACATAATGTGAAAGCTAAGTCGTTATCTTCAGCAAGAAATCAGTTTAATCGGCGAATTTACCTCAAAGCGTCCAGTGAGCGTCATAAAACACCTGCTGCTCATCGGCATTCAGTCCAGCGTGAAGTTTGTGCTGTTTATATCCAATTAAAGGGACAGTTCACCCAAAAAATGAAAAACGCATCATTTTCTCAATCTTCACTTTCTCCACACCTGTTTGATTGTCTTTTTCTGTGAACTTCCTTTCCAATAACATTCGATAATATCTTGTTTTGTGTTCAACAGAAGAAAAAAAGTTAAGAGCTTGCTCAACTCTGTTCCTGAAGATCAACTCTCGCAGATTCCAGTTGCAACCCATATCAAACACACCTGCCTGTAATTATCAAGTGCTGTTCAGGTCCTAATTAACGGGTTCATGTGTGTTTGATCAGAGATGAAGCTGAACTCTGTATGAAGGTAGATCTCCAGGAGCAGGGTTGAGCACCCCTGTTCTTGAACATGAGTAAATGAGGAAACATTGATTTTTTGAAGAGCAATCACTTTAACAACTCTTCAGGGTTGATAGAATGAACTAAGTATATTTAACACAAGTTTAACACAAATATTTGACATTTATTTATATAAATTTGACAAATTAGCTTTAACAAAACATTTTGTACAATCAAGGTTGTAATTATTTCCATATAGTGTCCCTTGATGCCAAATTAAATAAACAAGTTAAAATAAAATAGCATCAGAAATATATATATATATATATATATATATATATATATATATATATATATATAATATGAAATAAAATAAATAAAGGGACTAAGCTGAAAAGAAAATGGATGAATGAATTAATGAATGAATAAAATAAATGCAAAATGCAATAAAATAAAAATCTAACATAAATAATAACATTTATAGTATTTATACACTTACAATTAGACAATAAAAATAGTAAAAAATAACTAAATTAAAATAAATAAATATATTTATAGTGGTCTTGTACATAAATATGACACCAAACAATACTGATGATCACATTTAAACCTGTTTGCACATATTTCTTCATATAAATCAGGGGAGAGTCTTCGTTTTTTTTTAAAATATGTGATCATAGGCCGCCATATCTTATAACATTTTTAAACAGATCTCTTCATTAAATATTTTATTTAATCTAATTTCAAATAGATCACACGTCTACATTGAAGCTTTAGGTGGGACTGATGATTTCCACTCAGGTAATATTCTCGCTAATAAAGAAGCAATAACATTTTTTACCTTGTTTGTGAATGATATTTTGTGTTCTGCTACACCAAAAATAGCAATTTAAACACACACACAGATATATATATATATACAGTATGTCACAAAAGTGAGTACACCCCTCACATTTCTGCAAATATTTATTTATATCTTTTCATGGGACAACCCTGCAGAAATGACTCTTTGACACAATGAAAAGGAGTCAGTGTAAAGTTAGTTTAGCAGTGTAAATTTAGTGTCCCTTCAAAAAAACTAAAAATACGGCCAATAATAGCTGAACCCCTGGCAACAAAAGTGAGTACACCCCTAGGTGAAAATGTACAAATTGAGCACAATTAGACATTTTCCTTCCCCTGTGGCATGTGACTCATTAGTTTTACACTGTCTCAGGTGTTTCCAGATAGAAGGCGAGTTAAATTTGGTATAAATCTCAAATCACTCTCTCAACCTGGCCACTGAAAGTTCAACATGGCATCTCATGACAAACAACTCTCAGAAGACCTGAAAAAACAAATTGTTACTTTGCATAAAGCCTCGGCTATAAGAAGATAGCCAACACTCTGAAACTGTGCTGCAGCCAAGGCCATTCAATACTTTAAGAGGACAGGTTCTTCTCAGAACACGCCTCGCCATGGTCAGCCAAGGAAGCTGAGTGCACGTTCTGAGCGTCACATCCAAAGATTGTCTTTGAAAAAAGACGGATAAGTGCTTCCAGCATTGCTTCAGGTATTGAAGGGATGGGGGGTCAGCCTGTCAGTGCTCAGACCGTACGCCGCACACTGCACCAAATTGGTCTGCATGGTTGTCCTCAAAGGAAGCCTCTTCTAAAGATGCACAAGAAAGCTCGCAAACAATTTGCCGCAGACATTCAAACTAAGGACCAGGATTACTGGTACCATGTCCTGTGGTCTGATGAGACCAAGATAAACCTATTTGGTTCAGATAGTGTCAAGCGTGTGTGGTGGCAACCAGGTGAGGAGTACAAAAACACAAGTGTGTCTTGTCTATCATTAAACATGGTGGTGGGAGTGTCATCATGTGGGACTGCATGAGTGCTGCTGGCATTGGGAAGCTACAATTCAATGAGGAAAACATCTGACAAGTACTGTGACATACTAAAGCAGAGCATGATCCCTTTCTTCCGGAAACTGGGCCATAAAGCAGTGTTTCAGGATGATAATGACCCCAAATACTCAGCAGTGAATATTAAACCACACTGAACTGAACTAAACTAAACTTCAACACTGTAAACTAGACTGACACTGTTTTAATTTTTTATAATCCATGTGAAGCTGCTTTGACACAATCTACATTGTAAAAGCACTATACAAATAAAGATGAATTGAATTAAATAAGGGTTTGAAACAAGTAAATGGACAACATAAATTTCATTTTTTGTGTGAACTATCCCTTTAAATAAACATTAATGCAACAAAATGAGGCGCAGATTTGCATTTCCATCTCAATTTAGTGAAATGTGGAGTTGAGGGAGTTCTCTGCTGAGAGATAGACAGGGTTATCGTGTAGACAGCAGGCAGTAGTTATGGTGCTGCAGCTGCGGAGCCTTACGGGATGCTTGAACGGGACGCTTGAACAGCCCGCAGGGGGACCGGAGACATCCATACCGAGATGTGCTGATGGATTTGGGGGCCGGGGATGATTGGAAAATGATCCCAGTTGTTTGAGGGTTCAACAGCAGGCGGTCTGAGCAGCAGCAATTCAGCCGTCTGCCAACATTCGACACCATTAAAGCCATTTCTGCAGTGTCATTTTCTGGCACACTGTCCAAGACGCCGTAAAAGAGATATAAAATGTGGTGTTTTATAGTTAAATACAATATTATTTTGTTACACTTGGAGCAATATTAGGACATGAATTTTATAATGTGATGTGCAATCTGGTTTTCGCAACTCCACATTTTTAGTATGGGATGAAATGTTGTAAATGACTAAAAGGAATAATTTAATTCATTCATTTTCTTTTCGGCTTAGTCCCTTTATTAATCTGGGGTCGCCACAGCGGAATAAACCGCCAATTTATCCAGCATATGTTATACGCAGCGGATGCCCTTTCAGCCGCAACCCAAATCTGGGAAACATCCACACACACTGATTCACACTCATACACTACAGACCATTTAGCCTACCCAATGTACCTATATCACATGTCTTTGGACTTGAGGGGGAAACCGGAGCACCCAGAGGAAACCCACGCAACCACGGGAAAAGCATGCAAACTCCACACAGAAATGGCAACGGACTCAGCTGATGCTCGAACCAGCGACTTTCTTGCTGTGAGGCGAACGTGCTACCCACTACACTACCGTGGCACCCTAATTTAATTAAATTCAGGTTTATTTGTATGGTGCTTTTCACAATAATTTCAAAAGGTTTTTACATTGTAGACCATTTTGAGGGACATTAACACCCACCAACCCGCCAAATGATAGATTTTAGTTGTGACAGACACTCCCACCAGCCACTTTGTCTGGCTGAAACTCATTTTTAAATTGCCAGTGCTGCTCGTCACAACAGATTAGACTGTTAGTTAGCGACTGTTTGTCAACATCTGTACAGATGTGATCTTAGAATCGAGAAGCAGCACGACTGACAGCTTTTCGCGTGAGCAAAAAAAACATGCTTTCCTCACTCACTGACGAGGGCTTTAGTGTCGCACGCACAGATGATTTGATGCATGCGAGTGTTTATATAAAGTGTTTGAGTGTTTGTATTTGTATAAAGCGTTTGGCACTTGGAATTTAAGTCACTGTCAGGTTAATCAACAGACCGTTTCAAGTTTATTTATGTTGTGTTTATTTGGTTTGCAGTATGCTGGATTTTGTATAATTATAAAAATTGTATAATTATCAAAAATTTTTTGATTGTGGATTTTGCCGGCAAGAAGGTCAGGGTTTTGCCATTTAAGTAATGGTCAGTTTAAACAAAAGAACATTTCCCCTGTGTTGGCATTTCTTTGTGGAGTTTGCATGTTCTCCCTGCGTTCGCGTGGGTTTCCTCTGGGTGCTCCGGTTTCCATGTTAAAAGACATGGGGTTGAGGTGAATTGGGTAAGCTAATTTGTCCGTAGCATCATCCATTCATTATCGCGCACGGAATGTCTTTCACCTGCTTTCTTTTGCTTCCTGATATTTTTTTCATTCATTCATTCATTTTCTTGTCGGCTTAGTCCCTTTATTAATCCGGGGTCGCCACAGCGGAATAAACCACCAACTTATCCAGCATTTGTTTTACGCAGCAGATGCCCTTCCAGCCACAACCCATCTCTGGGAAACACATCCATACATTCTCATTCACACACATACACTACGGACAATTTAGCTTACCCAATTCCCCTGTACCGCATGTCTTTGGACTGTAGGGGAAACCGGAGCACCCGGAGGAAACCCACGCAACCCCGGGGAGAACATGCAAACTCCACACAGAAATGCCAACTGGCCCAGCCGGGGATCGAACCAGCGACCTTCTTGCTGTGAGGCGAACGTGCTAACCACTAGGCCACCGTGGCACCCTGATATTTTTTGTTAATATAAAAATATTTACAAAAATATTCACAAAAACAGTGTGAATGAGTGTGTATGGATGTTTGCCAGAGATGGGTTGCAGCTGGAAGGGCATCCGCTGTGTAGAACGTGTGCTGGATAAGTTGGCGGTTCATTCTGCTGTGGCGACCCCAGATTAATAAAGGGACTAAGCCGAAAAGAAAATGAATGAATGAATGAATGTTGTTGTATGCAGTTAACTGGTGATCTGGGATCTTGAGCCAGAACAGACACTGTGAATAGTTAGATTAGTGAGAATATATATTTTCAGATGCGTATGAGCATATATATATATATTTTAGATGCGTGAGAATATATATATATATATATTTTAAATGTCAATTGTATTGTTGAATAAAAAGTGTATCTATACAGCAGTATTTAGCTTGTTTTGACAAATTATTTAAAATTTGTGGTAAGAAAATTATTTTGGTGTGGCCAGAGAAATTGGTAAATTCTTATTGTGTTGAGCCCTGAAAAATCCTGTGAAAGAAAACTAATTGCAATGCGAAACTTTTTTATGAAAGCACAACACATTTGCTCATGCTCATTGAGTAAGCTCATGCACAAAAAAAAAGTGAAATGAACGAGGAGGCAAGTGGAAAAACCACAAAATCTAAATGAAGTCATTTTAGCATGCTTAAGTCAAATTTATGCATCTAAAATATATTTTCCCAACAACAAAATTGTGGCTAGTGAAAATGGCGAGTGGCTAGTAACAGTGGAAAACTACTAGCCACAGTGGCTGGTGTTCAAAAAAGTGAATGTGAAGCCCTGGTCCCAACGTATTTCCTGCTTTACATGTTTCATTTCTATAGCTTCCGAGAATCCAAAAACAGCCATATATTCATAAATAATGTTAGGACAGCTGTTCATTCATTCATTTTCTTGTCGGCTTAGTCCCTTTATTAATCCGGGGTCGCCACAGCAGAATGAACCCCCAACTTATCCAGCATTTGTTTTACGCAGCGGATGCCCTTCCAGCCGCAACCCATTACTGGGAAAAATCCACACATTCTCATTCACACACATACACTACGGACAATTTAGCTTACTTAATTCACCTATACCACATGTCTTTTGGAGTTGTGGGGGAAACCGGAGCACCCGGAGGAAACCCACGCAACCACGGGGAGAACATGTAAACTCCACACAGAAATGCCAACTGACCCAGCCAAGGCTCAAACCAGTGACCTTCTTGCTGTGAGGCGACAGCACTACCTACTGCGCCACCGTGTCGCCATGATAGCTGTTTCAACATTAAATTATGATTGAATTGCCTCTTGCTACAGTTATGAAATCGTTTCATAACAAGCAGGAAATATTCATTGGTCAAGGACATCACCACAATGAAATGGTCTTAAATCAGAATAGTTAAGGAGTTTTGTATGGGGTGGACTGTATATAAACATTAACCTGCAGTCAAACTGTATGTAGTGTCCTTTCCAAAAAGGTGACGTCTATGTGTGTTATACATTTTTTTAAATTAAGTGTATTTGTGTATTGCTTGAGAGTTTGTGCTGTCCTTGTTGGCATCATTTCAAACTCATTCATTCATTCAGCTTAGTCCCTTTAATTTATCAGGGGTCGCCACAGTGGAATGTACCGCCAACTCATCCAGCGTATGTTTTACGCAGTGGATGCCCTTCCAGGTGCAACCCAGTGCTGGGAAACACCCATACACACTCATTCACACACATACACTACGACCAATTTAGTTTATTCAATTCACCTAGTGTATGTGTTTGGACTTGTGGGGGAAACCGGAGCACCCGGAGGAAACCCACGCCAACATGAGGAGAACAAGCAAACTCCACACAGAAATGCCAACTGGTCCAGCAGGGACTCGAAACAGTGACGTTCTTGCTGTGAGGCGACAGTCCTAACCACTGAGCCACCATGTACTTCACGATAAAAAGTCAAAATGAGCAATCTTTACTTCCGTTTCATGCTGATTAAATGGATTTTCACATATCCAGATGCCAAAGACATCTTTCTTCTTTGAGTCTATTTTTATATATATATTTTGCCTTAAGGACTTAAGCACCATCCACTTCCAAAACCATTTGAGCCATAATCATTTTCTTCCTGCACCACAGCAGAAAGCGGCCTGCGCTCGGTACAACACGCAGATCGATCTGTTGACAATCACTTTGTCGATTTCAATGACGCGGCTCTCAGCGATGCCTTGAAAAGAACTCGTTTAGACAATTTGCAGAGGATTTTTTGTGTTCTTCCCCCCACCGCGGCATCTGCCACTTCTCAAGGTCTCTGTAAGGACTTTGTCAGAGCGCTTTTGTTGACTAAAAGCTTTTATAGGCAGCTGTTGGAGGAACTGAAAGAATCTCTGTAGACTTTAGGAAAATTTAGGTGTTGAAATTACTGACCAATGAGAGAGCAGAGCCCTTGAACAGATCCATAAGTTATGACTAGGGCCAGACGGAATCTGTGGACATTTTTTGCCATTTCTGCGCAGAATTTTGTTTAAAAATCTGCGGATTTATGCAGAATGCTTTTGGGAGTATCATAACTAAAATCTTAATATATGAAATAAAAATTGATCCCTTTTTAACTTTTGTTTAATGTTTACAATACAAATCCAATTACATCCACTCTATTTGGTAAACAAAACAAGTCTCTCATATAAAATATCTACTAAAACACTGAACATAGTACTTTGCACACCGTATTGTAAATAAATCATATCAATATTATCAAATTAGTCAGTATTATTACTGAAAATAATTTGAAAACTGAATGAATATAAATTTACACACATTTACACCAGTAAATAAACAGAATTAATGATGGGCTAAATATCTGCGGAAATTTGTGGAATTCTGTGCGTGCAGATTCCGTGTGGCCCTACTGATGACCAATGAGAGAGCAGAGCCCTTGAACACTTCCATAAGTCATTGGTAAGACCAGATTGAATCTGTGGACATTTTTTGCTATTTCTGTGGAGTATTTTGTTAGAAATCTGTGGATTTATGCGGAATGATTTTGGGAGTATCATAACTAAAACCTTAATATATAAAAAAGTAATACCTTTTAAACTTTTATTTAATGTTTACAATGTAAATCCAATTAGATCCACTTTATTTGGTAAACAAAGCAAGTCTCTCATATAAAATATCTACTAAAAGACAGAAAATATGACTTTACAAACTGTATTGTAAATAAATCATATGAATATATTCAAATTAGTCAATATTATTCCTGAAATTAATTAAAAAACGGAATAAATATAAATAAACAAGTAAATAAACTGAATCAATGATGGCTAAAAAGCCGCAGATTTCTGTGTGCGCAGATTCCGTGTGGGCCTAGTCATTGGTAGGGCCAGACAGAATCTGCATTCTTTGCTATCTGCGGATTTATGCTGAATGATTTTGGGAGTATCGTAACTAAAATCTTAATATATGAAATTAAAAAATAATACCTTTTTTGTCAATTTTATAACAATTAATAATTTTAATAACAGTATAATAATAATAATTTTCACCTTTAATGTATAGGACAGTAGAGAGTGTTGACAGGAGCACATGGGGAGCAGAGATTGGCATAGAACCTCGAGCCGGGAATCGAACTCAGGTCACCTTGAGCAATAATCACTTCACCATTGGCACATTGGCATTCATTCATTCATTTTCTTTCAGGCTTAGTCCCTTTATTAATCCGGGGTCGCCACAGCGGAACGAACCGCCAACTTATCCAGCATTTGTTTTTACGCAGCGGATTCCCTTCCAGCCGCAACCCATCTCTGGGAAACACACCCATTCACACTCATACACTACGGACAATTTAGCCTACCCAATTCACCTGTACCACATGTCTTTGGACTTGTGGGGGAAACCGGAGCACCCGGAGGAAACCCACGCAACCACGGGGAGAACATCCACACAGAAATGCCAACTGACCCAGCCGAGGCTCGAACCAGCAACCTTCTTGCTGTGAGGCGAACGTGCTACTCACCGTTGCGCCCCAACTTTAATGTTTATAATGCAAATCCAATTAGATCCACTTACAGTATTTAATAAGTGAAGTTTATTTATAAACTAATTTCGAGAGGAGCACCTGCTTATGATTGCTTACAGCTGGTCCTGCATCAGCTTACGATTGATTCACCAATCAGATGATTTCTAACTCACTATAAATAACCAGAGTTTTCTCATCTCAGTATCTTCGTCTTGGAGAATCACCACCTACTCCACCTCTTTCCCAGATGGGCGACACACTATGGCCCAGTGGTTAGCACTGTTGCCTCACAGGAAGAATGTCTCTGGTTAAAGTCCCAACCAAACCAGCTAACATTTCTGTGCAGAGTTTGCTCATTCTCCCCGTGCTCGTGTGGGTTTTCCCCGGCTTCCTCCCACAGTCCAAGAACACGCAACCTAAGTAAATCGAACATACCAAATCGATACCATAGCCAAGCCAATCTCTTCTTAGCCATTATATTAGCCAGAAATAAGTTGGGAAAGTTCATCGAGATTTACCTGAGCTCAAACTCCCCTCTCGCCCAGCAAACGGGAAGGAGCCCCGGGGCTCGAGCGCAGTAGGAACAGAAGATGACGGACCTGGCAATGATACGTTACATTGCCAGGCAAAATGACCCGGCTTGTGACACCGTCTACAGATTACTGGTCCATTTGGCTCATGCCAAACAAGCTTTATTACCAATCATCAGCTAAGTGGGAACTCTTGAAACAAAGCAAGTCATTCACTGACTCATTTCCTTTGGCTAAGTCTCTATTTCAGAGGTTGAAAGAAATTTGTGTTAACAAGCAGTTAGACAGGGATATCTAATAAAGTGGCCGGTGAGTGTAAATTCTTCAGAAAATACTTACATTGAAGAGGATTAGACTAATTTAGATTAGAAACGAAGGTAAGTATTTGGTTATTATTATTATTATTTGTGTATTTATTTTTCACTTATTGTATTTATATGTTATTGTTCTACTTTCGTATGTATTGCTTGTATATTGTATCTTTAAATACTGTGTAAATGGTGACATGGTGACTCAGTGGTTAGCACTGTCGCTTCAAAGCAAGAAGGTCACTGGTTCAAGTCCTAGCTAGGTCAGTTGGCATTTCTGTGTGTTGTTTGCATGTTCTCCCCGTGTTGGGTTTCCTCACGGTGCTCCAGTTTCCCCCACTGTCCAAACACATGTACTATAGGTGAACTGAATATACTAAATTGTCCACAGTGTATGAGTGAGCGTGTGAATGAGTGTGTAGGGGTGTTTCCCAGTACTGGATTGCGGCTAAAAGGGCATCCGCTGTGTAAAACATAGTAGTTGCCCGTTCATTCTGCTATGGCGACCCCTGATAAATAAGGAACTATGCTGAAGGAAAATGAATGAATGTTGTGTCCCAGCTAACAGGAAACGTTCCCAGAACATTCATTAATGTTCTTTAAAAGTTGTGAAATGTTAGCACAGAACGTTATCAGGTAAACAATCAACGTTATCAACGTTAACGTTTTTGTAACATTGTTGAAAAACGTTCTTAGAACAAAGTTTTTTGAACGTCTTCAGGACGTTATTTGTACTTGATGAACGTTCTCATCGTAGGTTTTATGAACGTTGTAAGAACGTTATGCTAACCATAAAGAAACATTCTAGCAACATTAAGCAAACTTGACATTTCAACGTTATTGGAACGTTACAAATAAACGTTCTTAGAACATTATATTTTGGTGGAAATTTAGGTTTTAAAAACATTGTAAGAACTTTATGCTAACCATAAAGAAACATTCTAGCAACATTAAGCAAACTGGACATTTCAACATTCTCGGAACGTTACAGGTAACGTTATGAGAACGTTCTCACAACCTAAATTTGGCAGCTGGGGTGTTTCTTACACCAAAGTTGTAAGTCATTGTGTTTGAATGTTTGAAAACTAACAAAGAATGTTATATATATGAACGTTGTATATATAAAAATATTCTCTGTAGACTTTAAAGGAGATTTATGTGGTAAATTCATACATCGGGAGCCTCTGGAAGGAATCAGACTTTGTTCCTCGAGTTCTCCGTCCGGTTGACATTCATATTTGATCAGAAGAAAGAGCGTCCGCTGGCTTTACCGGAACAGCTCTCGCCCCTGAAGCGACCAGAATCTGATTCCTCCTTTTCCGCTCGTGTCTCTGTTGTTTGGTTTGACGTTTCTGCATGAGCGCTTTTTTGAACAGGCAAAGACACGAGAGGGTTAGAAAGGCTTTCAATTGTTCCCTCAGAAGCGTCTGGATCACTAGAGGACTGTCAGAGCGGCGTTGATGGCACCTCGGGGACGTGTTAACAGTCTGTTTGGCTGCTGGTGGATCATGTTGAGACGAAGTGTCCTCGTCCAACGCAACACACTTCATGCTGCAAAAAAAAGCTACAAGCTGCATAAACCTAGTAGATCAATAACATTATACAAGATATTAACTGGAAATTTTCTGACTCTTCATGTATATTCTAGTAAGTAAATAGACATAAATATCTATTATGTCTAGATATTCTTTCTGTATATTCTTTATGTATTTACAATAAGGCTCCTGGGGTGGCACGGTGGTCTCAGTGGTTACCACTGTCACCTTAGAGCAAGAAGGTTGCTGGTTCACGTCCCGACTGGACCAGTTGACATTTCTGTGTGGAGTTTGCATGTTCTCCCTGTGTTCGCGTGGGTTTCCTCTGGGTGCCCAAACCATGACAATAATTCATTTTCAGCAGCAATACTTACCATATGCTGCAGGTTCCAGTTGGCTCATTGGGATTGTTTACTCTCTGCTCTCCAATATGGCCGGCTAATGTTGCAATGTCCCAAAATGTTTCCTATTTAATCAGCTAAATAAATGGCATCAACTATATATATTTAAAGGGCCACGAAACCCCCCTGTCTCAGCAGGGTGTTTTCACACCTACAGTCTGGAAAAGCTCAGGAAAGTGGGTGTGTCCAGCTCTGTTTAGGTGGAAGTGTCAGGGGAGGGAAAGTGAGAAGGTTTTGCATAAAAATGGGAGTTTCCATTTGGGCACGCGCTGATTTTTAAACAGGCAATACACAGATGCAGGGGGAGAAAGACAGTGACTGTTTACATGGACATCAGTCATCCAATTATTTGCCAAATTATTAATTTGTCGACTTTAACTGCAGTTTGGCACTTTCACTTTCAAGATTTCCTGCATGTCCCTCGTGACAAACGAGATATTAAATGTGTGTAATTGCTGGAGGAGTGCAGATTTAATGGAGTGTGTTAGACCGCACGGCGTATGTTAGAAGAAAAAAAAAAAACCTCCGCATTTCTCAGTAACTTAGACGCCCTCAGTATGCAGCGTCAGAAAGCCATGTGTGTTTAGACTGTCACAAAACACGGCAAAAATTCTACACAATGGTAACCGTTTGATTAGGGTGTTAATATGTTTACACTCAGTGAGCAGCATTCTCTCACTCACCACATCTGTAGAGACAGGAAGATCAACACCAACTGGACTGCGGCTGTTTTTTGAAAAGGAGACGAGCAGCAAATCAGGATTTCATTATTTCCAGATGCGGAAAGCTCTTGAGTAACACATGTTCCTTACAAACGCATTTCTGTCGCGTTTCCACCGTGAGTCCAGTTGCGCTCTCATAGCGGGGAAATTGGAGCACGTTTATAGACGCAACACTGGCGACCTGTGTCTCCAAACATTTCTTCTTCTTCCACTTGTTTTGGCAGCACAACGTGGCGTCTCTCTGCCGTCTGAACACAGTAGCAGGTAAACAATCTTCGAAGCTATCATGCATATTAATGAAATTGCGCCGCATACAAAATAGAGCACACTGATTGGTTTGAACCAAGTCTATCTCATGAATCAATGTCGCACGCTCAGAGACGTCACGATGCACTGTCCGGTACAGATGTCCACTCTCCACGCAGGACGCAGCCTCAAATATTCATTTCAAACTGGAAGAAAGAATTTGCTCAAAATAATGCAAAAACAACCAATTTTCACTCTCTACCGAATTATATGTGTCCTAATAGTGTTTATAGCAGTGTGGGACACATATATGACTGTCAACAGCTCAAAAAAATTGTTTTGGTGTTTCGTGACCCTTTAAACATGTAGAAATGAATATGATTTGCATAAGCTCAAAGCAAGCATAATAATGAAGAAGAAAGATATTGAAGTAGGCTAAACATGTCTGTTTAGCAAAATATTTACACTCCTTAATAGCAGTTTACTGTTAATATGTGCCAATCGGGTGCAGTCGCACATGTACCTTCCATCCGGGTTCGAGTCAGCGTCGGGTCAAGCACATTTAAAGGTCTCTTTAGGTTCTGGTCTGCATTTTTGGACGCATGAAGACCTCTAGTTTGAGCCAGGGTGGTACGGAAACTGCTGATCCACTGCACAAGGGTTTACAGAGATCGCTCTGAAATAGAGAACGTGAGCAATAGTTCTGAGGAGCCAGAGGTTTATACCAGATTAGTTCAGCTGATAGAAAACCAACAGTGATTCAACAGTAACTGAGAACGGCAGCAACAAATACTAACCACGTCCTGTTGAATCAGATAAGCAGTAGAAGAAGAAGAGCACGCTGATGACACTCCTGCAGGCTAACCGCTAACTGAGGCGGCGATTTATGGCCTCTCTTAAATTGGACAATGGAAGATTGGAAAAAAGGTTGCCAGGTCTGATGAGCCTCAATGTCTGCAGCAACTTTCAGACGGTGGGGTCAAAATGTGGCATAAACAACATGAAAGCATGGATCCATCTGATGTTTCAGGCAGCAGGTGTTGTAACGCTGCAGGGGATTTTCTGGGTACACTCCGGTAGTGTCAGTGGAGTGTCAGTCAACACTCAAAAAAATAATGTTTGTTGTTTGTTCAGACGACTCAATTAAAACAGGTGGCATGGCGGCACAGTGCTTAGCACTATCGCCACACAGCAAGAAGGTCACAGGTTCGAGTCCCGGCTGGGTCAGTTGGCATTACTGAACAGAGTTTGCATGTTTTGGACCCTGTGTTGGACTGGGTTTCCTCTGGGTGCTCTGGTTTCCCCCACAGTCCAAACACATGCACCCTAGGTGAATAAACTAAATTGTTGTATTTACACTAAATTGTAGTGTATGAGTGTGAATGTGAGAGTGTATGGGTGTTTCCCAGTATTGGGTTACAGCTAGAAGGGCATATGCTGTTTAAAACATTTGCTGGAATAAAAAAAAGGGACTAAGCCGAAGGAAAATGAATGAAACAACTTAATTGAGGACAACTTGATTTTTTATGTCCAATCCACTTAAATTCATAAAAACTAACAACTTAATTCCTTCATGTTGTCCCAACTCAAATCGACTGTGTGAATCCCAGCATTCTTTACAGTGAATGAATGTTGCTGTTAAGGTTGTCCATCACTTTATGACACAGGTCTTAAACTCAGCTCCCGGAGGGTCACAGCTAGGCATGGGCCGGGATAAGATTCTGACGGTATGATAACCTTGGACAAAAATATCACGGTATGATGGTATTGTGTTTACTGATCTAAAATATATTCTTTTTAAATGTCTGGCTAAAAAAACTAAACTTTTTTCTCCCATTAAACACAATATATTTTATTTAGAGAAACATTTAAAGTATTTTGGAGCAGTAAACATATTGAGTCTGAATAACTCAAATGAATCATTGACTTTGGCTGGCTTAATTAGTTTCAATAACACAGATTTCTTTATAATTTAAAACACCCATCTTTGCATATCTTTTCAGCTGGAGACACTGTTGTAATAAAAAAAAATATATATATAAATAAATAAATATATATATATATATATATATATATATATATATATATATATATATATATATATATAAATCTTGCACATACCTTAGGAACGGTATAGCAGAACATTTTGGCAATTTTAAAACCTTGACTTTTCCAAACCACGGTATACCTTGAAAATGGTTATCGCCCCATGCCTAGTCACAGCTATGCAGAAGTGGTCTAACCTGGTACTAGCATGGTATACCTAATAAAGTGGCCATCCTGTGAGTGTGTATAGACTTATACATATATTCATATTGCTAAAATAACTCAAAACATTAGATGTGATTTTAGTAAGACTAAATTACAGGCAATAACATTTAAATCTCACAAAGCTGAATAGTGTGTGTTGTGCTGTCTACAGAATTAATTTTTTTTTTTTTTTTTTCTCCAGATATCTCAAAATTCCTAAATCAAAAAACAAAAAAAAAATATTGTCTGATGTTCAGATATAAGATATCAAAATTAGGTGAGCTTATCTTTAAAGCAAGCTAAATAATCTGCCAATGGGATCGATCTTGTTTGTGCTTTGAAATAGGATTATTTTGCCTGTTTTTGAGGAAAAACTCACTTGATTTTAAAGTTATTTAAGGTGTAAATGAGTGTGTGTGGGTGTTTCCCAGCGCTGGGCCATGGCTGGAAGGGCATCCGCTAAGTAAAACACATGCTGGACAAACTGGTGGTTCATTCCTCCGTGACGACCCCACATTAATATAGGGACTAAGCCGAAAAGAAAATAATAATTCATGAATAAGTGGTTGCTTCACAGCAAGAAGGTCGCTGGTTCAAGTCGCGGCTGAGCCAGTTGGCATTTCTGTGTGGAGTTTGCATGTTCTCCGGTTTCCCCCACAGTCCAAACACATGTGCTATAGGTGAATTGGATACACTAAATTGGCTGTAGTGTATGTGTGGGAATGTGAGAGTGTACGGGTACTGGGTTGCGGCTGGAAGGGCATCCGCTGTGTAAAACAAATGCTGGAAAAGTTGGGGGTTCATTCCGCTGTGGTGACCCCGGATTAATAAAGGGGCTAAGCCGAAGAAAAATGAATGAATGAGTATTATTTCTGAAAACAAGACAATATTTTTTTGTCTAAAATATGCTAATTCATTTAAGAATTGTGAGATATTTGGACTAAAAACAAAAACTAATTAAGAAAAGCATTTTTTTGCAATGTGTTAAAAAAAAGCAGTGAAACCCGAATGAAATCCATCATTAAGAATCTGTCAAACTGTTAAAATACTAAAGAGGATGTAAACGTTAAGATGTATGATGGGAAAATGTGCACAGAAATCTTGTATCTTTGGGTATTTTCATTCAGTTTCCTTCTGCTTAGTCCCTTTATTCATCAGAGGTCGCCACAGTGGAATGAACTGCCAACTTATCTAGCATATGTTTTACACAGCGGATGCTCTTCCAACTGCAACCCAGTACTGGAAAACACCCATACACACTCATTCACACTCATACACTACAGCATTTTAATTTATTCAATTTACCAACAGCGCATGTGTTTGGATTGTGGGGGAAACCGGAGCGCCTGGAGGAAACCCACGCCAACACGGGGAGAACAAGCAAACTCCACATAGAAATGCCCACTGGCCCAACCAGGACTCGAACCAGCGTTCTTCTTGCAGTGAGGCGACAGTTCTAACTAGGGGTGTGACGAGATGCCTGCTCCACGAGACGAGATGAGATACGAGATTGGGTTCACGAGAACGAGACGAGACGAGATTTTTACACTACTTTTAAGAAATCTTCAATGATGAAATATATCAATGGAAAATATTTTATTTATTTTTTTATTCTTTTATTCAACTGGGGAAAAAACTAAAAATAATAATAATAAAATTAATTAATTAAAATAAATAAATAAATAAAATGCAAAACTATTTAGCTGCTTTCTTTAAATCGACTTGTAATGAATGTTATTTTACAATTTTATATATACTATTTTAATGAATTACACACAGTAATGAACATGCAAACACTGCTAAATATTTTGCTAATAGCCGATGTGAACGAAAAATAATCTTTTTAAATATAATTTTACATATTAGCAAAATATAATAGAATGGAAAATAGATTTTTATTCAACTAAATTTTTTTTTTTAAATAATCCCAAAATACAAAACAATTTAGGTACTTTTTAAAAACATTGTAATGAATGGTACTTTATTTCTATTTAAATGATGTCATGAAAGACATGCAAACACTGCTAAATATTTAGCTATAAACTCTACTGACTGGCGTCTCCCCTGTACAACTTCAAATGATAAATCAAACTTATTCCCAAACACTGAACTTAAACAAATATATATACAGCGGGGAAAATAAGTATTTGACACATCAGCGTTTTTATCAGTAAGGGGATTTCTAAGTGGGCTACTGATTTAACCTTCAACCTTCAGGAACCTTCAAGATTTAAAGACCGTTTGTGTGGAAGAATGGGCCAGAATCACTCCTGAGCAATGCAGACGAATGGTCTCTCCATACAAGAGGCGTCTAGAAGCTGTGATCACCAACAAAGGCTTTTCTACAAAGTATTAAGTAAAGTGTGTTCAATACTTATTCCCTGTGTCATTTCACTTTATTTATTATGACTCAACTTGTATACTTAAATGTACTGATTTCTTTGTATGAACTCAATATTTGGCTTGATGGCTACATCTGGTAGGAATTTTGTGTCAGTAGCCCACTTAGAAATCCCCTTACTGATAAAAATGCTGATGTGTCAAATACTTATTTTCCCCGCTGTATATATAACTTTTAGTATTTATTTAATTTAATAAATGAGTTTCACTTTCATTTAGCAAGATGTTATTCAGGCCCCGTGACTCACTCTGAGCGACTGGATGCCATCATGTGGATATGAAGTAAGGACGCTTAGGGGTGTGTGTGTGTGTGTGTGTGTGTCTGTGCCTGTGGTGCTTTACTGATTCGCTAGGTGTGTAGGTCCTGTCACAAAAAGAGGCTAAAAGTCCTTCACAGTGTTTGATTACGGTGTTTACATATCTGCACTTCGATAATGCGACTACAATAGCAATACTCCACGTCTTAATTCCGTTTTGGGTTTACTACGATTTTGACTTCCAGCATATATGAAGTGCTGTTTCATTGCATGAATATGAACTATATTGTGTGAGGCTGTAGTTGTAGCCCATGTTGGATGTGGCACCTGCTGAACTCTGGTGAAAAAAGCGGCTCCGTCACACCCGCCGACGTAACCGAGTGACAAGCGCAACTCTGAGGCCAGCCTGGGTTGCCAGGTGTGTGCAAAACACTTGATTTGCAGATCAAATCCAATCGTCAATGCAAATTTCACCCTCACGCTCCATCATAACATCACAACTCACGAGACAACTTTTCACCTCCACGAGAAATCTCGCCGCGATTTAATCTCGCAAGATCTCGTCGTACGAGATCTCGTCACACCCCTAGTTATGACCATTGAGCCACCGTGTCTGATTTCGGGGTAAAAAAACGAAAGCATATTTTGTTGTTTTTACAAACCTGATTTAATTAAGGTTAGACAGTACAAAACCATGATTCTTCCCCATCCTGAGGTCAAACGGCGACCTAAACGCTCAGGTAACTGACACTCGTGGCCCTATAGCATCACTTCCTCCTCCTACTCGGCGTACTTGCACAAATTCAGCATCTGACAGGCGTTCTAATGTAAACACAGTGGCTATAGTGAGTCTGGCATCCAGTGTCTGTGTGTTCCAGCTCTATGAAGAGGTCTGTTCAGTGTGTGTGTGCGCGAGGGTCACTTTCCTTTCGCTCTTCTTTCATCTCTTCTTCTGCTTTGACATCACTCTTGTAGTCCTCCTCAGCATCCTGCTCTTTCCTCTTGCGTTTCTTTGGGACGGTGTGTTTACTCTCCTCGATCTTCAGCTCGATCTTCACTTCTTTCTTCCAGGCTCCGTACGGCAGGATGTCCAGATCTCCGCCTGAGCTTTCGCACAGCGTTGGCCCCGCCCACTCCGGAACGTCCAATCCCAGCAGCTTCATGAGCTGACCCATGACATCATCGACGTAACCGTAGATACGCAGGTGGGCGTGTTTGTCCTACAAAACAAAAGTGACAATTCAGTTTTAATTGGCTACTAGGTGGTTGCTAGGGTGTTCTGAGTGGTTTCTAGGCAGTTGCTAAGGTGTTGCTAGGGTTTTCCGAGTGTTTGCTAGGCAGTTGCTAGGGTAATCTGAGTGATTGCAAAGCAGTTGCTAAGGCGTTGATAGGGTGTTCTGAGTGGTTGCCCAGGCATTGCTAGGGTGTTACAAGTTAGTGTTAGGCGGTTGCTAGGAAGTTCTATGTGATTGCTATGGTGCTTTGAGTGGTTGCTAATCTGTTGCTAGGTGGTTGCTAAAGTGTTGCTAGGGTGTCATGAGTAGTTGCTAGAGAGTTGCTAAGGTGTTCCTAGGGTGTTCTGAGTGGTTGCTAGGGTGTTCTAAGTGGTTTATAGGTAGTTGCTAGGGTGTGCAGAGTGGCTGCTAGGTCGTTACTAAGGTGGTATTGTGTTACTATGGTGTTCTGAGTAGTTAACAAGGTGTTGCTAGGGTTGTTCCAAGTGGCTGCTAGGCGGTTGCTAAGGTGCAGCTATGCAGTTGCTAGGATGTTCTGAGTGGTTGCTATGGTGTTTTGAGTGGTTGCTAAGGTGTTGCTAGGCAGTTGCTAGGAAGTTCTGAGTGGAGGCTAGGGTGTTCTGAGTGGTTGCTGGCCGGTTGCTTAGGTGTTGCTACGTGGTCACTAAAGTGTAGCTAGGGTGTCCTGAGTGGTTGCTAGAGACTTGCTAATGTGTTGCTAGAGAGTGTTCAGAGTGGTTTCAACGGGGGCTCTAAGTGGTTTCTAGGCAGTTGCTAGGGTGTGCAGAGTGGCTGCTAGGCTGTTGCTAAGGTACTGCTAGGCAGTTGCTAAAGTGTTCTGAGCAGTTGCTAGGCAATTACTGAGGTGTTGCTAGGTGGTTCCTATGCTGTTCTGAGTGGTTGCAAACACGTTACTATGGCTGTTCCAAGTAGCTGCTAGGCGGTTGCTAAGGTGTTGCTAGGTGGTTGATAAGGTGTTCTGTGTGGTTGCTAATGTGTTGCTAGGTGGTTGCCAAGGTGTTGCTAAGGTGTTCCAAGTGGTTGCTAGAAGGTTGGCAATGTGTTGCTAGGATGTTCAGAGTGGTTGATATGGTGTTCCAAGTGGCTGCTAGGTGGTTTATTAAGGTGCTGCTAGGTAGTTACTAGGGTCTTCTTAGTGGTTGCTAGGCAGTTGCTAAGGTGTTCGGAGTGGTTGATAGGATGTTCAAAGTGGCTGCTAAGTGGTTGCTAAGGTGCTGCTAGGCAGTTGCTATGGTGTTCTAAGTGGTTGCTAGGCAGTTGCTAAGGTGTTGCTAGGTAGTTGATATGGTGTTCTGAGTGGTTGTCAAGGCATTGCTAGGCAGTTGCTAGGGTGTTCCAAGTGGCTGCTAGGCAGTTTCTAAGGTGTTGCTAAGCAGTTGCTAGAGTGTTCGGAGTGTTTGCTAGGCGGTTGCTAAGGTGTTGCTAGGTGGTTAGGGTGTTTTAAGTGTTTGCCTAGGCATTGCTAGAGTGTTCCAAGTGGCTGCTGGGTGGTTGCTAAGGGTATACAGTTAAGAAGTCAAATTGATTGTGATTGGTTATTTCAATTGAGCCTACCAACATGTCTCTATAACACTGCTATGCAAAGATATGCATCTGGGGCTATTGCAATGGCGGTCTATGGTATCAGTTGCTAAGGTGTTCTGAATTGTTGCTAGAGTGTTACTATCCTGAGAGGCTCATTGGTTGTCAAATGAGCCATATCCTTGTGATATTGCAGTTTCATGATAATGATGCATTTATAATGTGAGTCTATGGGATCAGTGTATTTTAATGGGCCATCCAATCCCCATTCTACGTCAATGGGGCAAATTTGGGGCACTCTTGCAGCCCAGTGGTACAACTTTTACCCCCTTGCATGGTAGGTTCTCACTCATGCTGCAACCCGCTTCAGATGTTGTTAATCAGGTATTCACAATGATTTATCTATGATCAAATAAATATATTCCAGATAATTACACATCTATGCTTATGTATTTCCTTTGACCATTCTCCAGCATATCAGTGAGAGGCGCTAGTTAACTTTACATACATGCTCGCCTTAATCAAACACAGATTATGGACCAAAATGATGGAACCATGCGAGAAATGTCAAAATCTATTTCTCTACACGTTAAGCAGCTATAATACCATAAACTCCCCTGCAAACCCAATCTGACATGTGGAATAACACGTCGCACATAAGACCAGCTTTGAAATCCAAACAAGATTTACACACACACAAAAAAATAAATAATCCAATTTGGCAACCGAGATGTTGACAGCAAGCGGAAGAAATGAGGTAAGACAGCAAAAAATATCCTTCAGATGAAACATGAGTCAAACCCGATGTGTTTAAATGAATAGGATTAATGCGTTAGAAGACCTTCCAGCCTCATGATAATGACAGACTAACGATACGAGCTTAAGAGAAAATCCACACGGCTCTCTGCTTAATCAGAACCGTTTTAATAATGGTCAGGAGAGGTTTAGTATAGTGTAGGTGTGTTTTTGAAGGACTCTAATATGCGTGTTTGTGATGCTGTGTGTTCAGAGACAGGCATTCTGGCAGATTTCAGTCTACTGTGTGTGTGATTTCATGTGAATGATGATGACTAACAGACAGAGATTATTTTAAAGAGTGAGCTGCTGTGCTGTTTGCTCATATGGGGGAAAAACTGAATTAACCAATGCTCAAATGTTGTTGGTATGTTGCATTTGTCTGATTGAAAATACAGCAAAAATGTTAAAATATGATTATTATTTAAGAGTAGTTTTCTATTTGCATACATTTTAAATTGCAATTCATTTATTTGATTCAAAGCTGACTTTTTAGCATCATCAATGCATTTTTGCGATCCTTCAGAAATCAGTTCAATATGCTGATTTGATCATTAAGAATGTAAAAAGCAGTTGTTGTGAAAACGTAAACATTTATTTCAGTACTCTCCGATGATTAATCCAAAAGAACGGCATTTGTTTAACCAGTTTTCAAACGACTGTCTTCATGAATGGATCAACTGACTCAAATGGTTCGCTCAAAACTGCTGATTCAATTAGAAAGAAAGCCAGTGATTGTCTCCATCAATGTTTCACTGACAAATTGCTTCAACAGATTCATTCAAGTTTAGAAACGAAGCCAGTCACTGTCTTTGTCATCGAATCACTGATTCATTCAATATACTGTATATAGACATATTGCATGACTCGCTGAGAATAATAACAAAAGTGCATCCTGGCTTAATTTAAAACGTACATAGAGCGCACATGCTTGAGACATGCAAATGTGCGCATGGAAAAAGTGCAGTCATGCACACATTCAAATCGATTTCACAATCTAGCATATTGTCAGTGGCTTCGTCATACGCGCACATTATAGGACAACACAATATCATTATACCTGAATGACGTCCGGAATGAAGCAGTTAATGCTCCTTGTAGTGCACAATGATGAGCAATGAAGGTGCAAACTGTACATCAGGTTTTCTGCATTGATAACGATAAACCTCACTGATATATATATATATAAATTTATATATATTATATATATAAATGAGTGTGTTCACACATGCGATTAATTTAAAATAATTAATGCGTTAAAAAATTACGCAATTAAGTTTTTTTTTATTTCCTGTTGTGGTCGACATGTGTTCAACCTGCAAAGAAATACGGATAAGACCAAGGAAGAACTTTTAGAAGGAAAGTTTGAGTATAAAACAAATAACGTCGCATCGCCAGGAGAACATGAAGTAAGGACTGCTGGAAGAGTGTTGTTTTATTTTAGTGGAGTTTGGCACCGCATGCCGAATGGAAAGAAAAACCTCTGCATTTCGTGACTTGGGTGGTCCTTTAAGGTAATCCAAATTTGCTGTTTACATGGGCGACACCTAATCAGAGTATTACCTAAATCTTATTAAAATCGGAGTATTGGTGTCTATGTTTAGGTACTCAATGAAAATGCCAGATGATGTCGTGAGCTGTCAAAGACAGCACATTGCTCTGCCTTTAAGTTGATTCCATGCGCCCTTACATGCTTCATTACCCCCATACAAGCAACTTTTGTAAAGTGTCTGCTTCACATTGTTGTCTCAGAATCCTTGTGAAATATAGCCATGCTTTAGAACGCTTCGTTTAAGCAAATTTGATGAACGCGGTACATGTTGATGGATCTGAAGGAAGTCGCTCACGCTCTGTACTGTGCGTATATTGTGTGTGTGTGTGTGTGTGTGTGTGTGTGTGAGAGAGAGTGTGTGTGCATTTCCTAGCAACAAGAACAAACGCCTAACATCGCTGATGGTGTCCGTATCCCTCAAAGTTGTTTAGAGTTAAATGTTTAGAGATGGAGTGACCAAAGTCCCTGTGAGAATTCTATAGTCTTTGGTGTGACACAACGCGTACCTGTGCGTGCCTTTGATTTACCCCTTGATGCTTCTTACATCCTTGTCGCAGCACCAGTGGCAACAAAATTAATTTGCTGATTGGGTGATTCTGCTTGTGAGAGACTGTTCTCACTCTCAGGTCACATCATTTAAAAGAAAATGGCCACATTGTCCCCCGATAATGTCAACAGGACTCTCTTAGAAACTGGCTGAATGCAAAACTGTTTCTACTTTTCTAAACGTTTAAAAAACTTTCTATTTTCTCAATTCTCAGCAATACAGCTTTCCAAAGAGTACAATTGTTTGTATTCAATACTTAATTATTATAAATCTCCATATCTGCAGTGCCTGTATTTTGGAATTTTTCGCAGTCCACTTAAATCCAACATGAAAATCATTTTTGTTTTTTATTGGCATTGATTGTTTTGAAATTCAAATGACACTTACACGCCTGTGTTTTTATCTCTGTGATAAATACGTCTGTCAAGCCAACAGTTTGAGGATCTTGATGGTCTATTGCGGGGATGTTGTTTACATGAAGAAATCTGTGTTACAATTTGAACAAAAACTCTGACAAACAATCTTATTTTGAATTTAAATACTTTCTTTGTCTTGAGTTCATTTATATATATATTGTAATAACACATTACAAAAATAACAATCACAATGAATAATGCAAAACTTTAGCATCTTGCTATTGTTAAATGTACCTTCAAATATTAAAATTTGCTGAGCGAATCATTGGTACAACCCTCCCTACTCTCCAAGAACTGTACTTATCCAGAGCGAGCAGAAGGGCTGCCAAAATCACTCTGGACCCCTCACACCCAGCACACTGCCTCTGTGAACTGTTACCTTCTGGTCGACGCTACAGAGCACTGCGCACCAGAACAGCCCGATACAGAAACAGTTTCTTCCCTCAGGCAATCCATCTCATGAACACTTGATGATAACAATCGTGGAACCAACATCACTACTTGCAATAAACTTTTTACACACATACACTTATTTAACAACACTCTTTACATGTCAATTTGCACGTAACAGCTGCACAGATAACGTTGTATATAGTAATACACCTGTACATACACTTGTCAATTTGTATATTTACATTTAACACTTACTTCTATTTTTAAATATATTTAATATCTGTTTTTTGTCCTGTCTCTGTAATTCTGTTGCACTGTTGAAGCTCTGTCACCAAAACAAATTCCTCGTATGTGTGAACATACCTGGCAATAAAGCTCTTTCTGATGCTGTTTCTGAAAAGTGAAACTTGACAACTAATTTGAACTCTTTGCAGCTTTTAAAGGGATAGTCCAACCCAGCAAATGAAAACGGACTTCCATAGTAAAAAACAAACAAACAAATACTACAAAAGTTAATACAAACAAAGGGCAGTTAATGACAGAATTTTTCATTTTTTAGGTCAACCATCACTTTAAGCTAACGTCAAACGCTAAAGCATTCACAATAGCACATTCCTGTTAATGTGTATTATCAAGTGCTGCAGAGACATACATGTTTGGTAGGCTGAAGGTTAACTATAACCAGTCTTCCTCCTGTTCGTTTGGTCAGAAGAGGCAGATCTCCGCTGGGTTTAATCTGAAGAGACGTCCCCAGTGTCAAAGCCAGATCAGCTCGCCTGTGAATAAAAAAAAAAAAGAAAAAAAAAGAGACAGGCAATATCAGCTGCATGGGTCTGTTGTGCTGTTCTCCGAATGGGTGAATAGGAACCTTTCACATTAATGTCTGGCTTAGTCACTACGTCCACAAACTACATGAGTCACAGTGCTAACGCAAATGTCACGCTTTAATCCGATCTAGAAGTGAGATTGTCCAGTTAACAGTCTGTTCCTGCCTCATTTAAAATGCTTAATGCACGGCTCTAAAACCTTCAGGTGCTCATTATACCACAAATAAACCATTCGTAACATCCTGTTGCTTACATTTGCTTTCATCTTCCATATGATGAAACATTGCAGGTTCCTGTGCGCATGCAAATGAGGATCATCACTATGCAGAACATGCCAAGAACATTTCTCTGTCATATTTCACCCCAAAGGTAAAGAGAGAGAGAAACGTGGAATTGTATTTCACATAAAGGATGAATAGGTTTTCAAGACAATTAAGATAAAAATAAATCATTTTTAACAGCCTTTTAAATGTTTTTTTTTTATTTTAAATTTGCTTTATTTTCATTTTTATTAATGCTGTTTATTAATTTCATTTATTATTTTTTAGTAATTAAACATTTTGTTTCTTTCCTCTAATTTGTCCATTTTTTTCCTCACAAAAATGATATAAGAAAAACAATATCTGGTAGATTTTCAGTCACTACAATTTCTACATTTTTTAAATTAGGTTGATACCACAAATTACATACAATATATAAAATATAAAATAATTTTAATTTATATTTTCTATAGGATGCTTTACAATATCATATTTTTGCATATACATTAGATTTTTCAGTACTTAAGCAAAATCTGGAGCTTATCTAACAAAATTACTTACATTAATGGTCCAAAATGTATTGTAATGTATTGACTAATGTATTGTATGTATTGTACTTTAAGTGTATCTTGTATTTTTCTACTGTTAAATTTGTTTACTAAATTTGTTACAACTTCCTGCCCGGGGACTACAGATGTAAATTAGCTTCATAGCTAACTCTGGCACAACATGTCATGTTGTACATTGTCCCTGTATAAATAAACAAACAAATAAATAAATAAATAAATAAATAAAAATTAGTGGCCCAAATGTATATCTTAGGGAAAAATATAAAATAAAGAAAATTAAAAGAACAAAAATCAAGAAAGACAAAAACAATTTAAAATGTTGTTGAAAGTTTGTAATTTTAAAACTAAAATAGTATTTTAAAGGGCAACTATTTTACCCCTTTTTCAAGATTTAAGATAAGTCTTTTGTGTCTCCAGAATGTGTCTGTAAAGTTTCAGCTCCAAACACCCATCAGATTATGTATTATCCCTTTCAGATTGTTGAATTTTCTGCTTTGAGTTCTCTGTTTTTGTTGCCTGTGCCTTTAATGCTAGTTCTCCCCGCCCATTGTTCCGACGTGCCTGTGTGCCTCAGCTTAGTCTCCGACTCGGCTGCGACAGAAGCAGATCTCACGTGACGTTTGTGAGAAATACTACTGTAAGAACTTTCCCAATTATTATTTGATGTATTTGTTGTGGAGTTTATTCAAGCCTTTCTGCAACGATGAGTCACACACACAATGTTGTTACAAAGTTTATGCGCACACACACAGCGAACACACATACACAGCGGCACGTTTAACTTTGCACTATTTTATGCATGCAAATGTGACAGGATATAGGTAAATTTCCACTGCTGTATGGACATCCGTTATGTTAATGTACTAAATAAACCTGATTTAATGTCAAAAAAACAGGATTGAAGCGTCTTCTTTTATAATTGTACTGACACGCGGCTGTGGTGATGAAGACGGTAAAATCACTGTATTTATTACAAACATGCAGTTTTAAAAAGGTTTTAAACTTGTAAAACTCACTCTTGATCACATTTGATGATGACTGATGATCACAGAGAGCTGAACAGATCTTTTAATCCCGGTTGCTTTGCGCACGTCCTGTCTTGTTGTTATGATATAAACGTTACTACGGAGACATGTTAATGTTAATTGTTGGCCTCAAAATGGGAGGGATTTGGATCCTATTTTAATGTGAGGAAATTAAAAAAATAGACTTATTGTCTTTAAAACATCCCAATATGGCTGTGGATACACTATACCTGCACACAGTTCTGTCCAAACAGCTTAAAAAAGATGATTCTCATCAAAGTTATCTGTTTAATAAATCTGCTTTGCTCAAATGCACCAAAATATATTAACTATTTTACAAAGAAATGGATTAAAATATTGATTTTCAAAATGGGGTGTACTTGTTTATGCCGAGCACTGTGTGTGTGTGTGTGTGTGTGTGTGTATGTGTGTGTTTTTTTTGTAAGTAAATTTGGGATTTGAAATCTGGTTTCTTTCACCAAATATTTCTTTCTTAACACTTCTGTGGTTAAAACATTATTAATATTGTGCTGTCAAAAATGTAATAATATAAACAAGTCTGTTTTGTTTGTTTGTTAAATACAATTAAGTCAATTATATTTATATAACAAATAAACAAATATTATGGTAAGGTGGCCTCATAGTGGCGCAGTGGGAAGCACAATCATTCACAGCAAGAAGGTCGCTGGTTTGAGTCTCTGGGGTTGCCACAGCGGAATGAACCACCAACTTATCCAGCATAGGTTTTACGCAGCGGATGCCCTTCCAGCTGCAACCAATCACTTGGAAACATCTATACACACTCATTCACACACATACACTACAGACAATTTAGCCTACCCAATTCACCTATGCAACATGTCTTTAGACCTGTGGGGGACCCCGGACCACCCATGCGAACATGGGAAGAATATCCAAACTCCACACAGAAACGCCAACTGGCCCAGCCGAGGCTTGAACCAGCGACCTTCTTGCTGTGAGACAATCGTGCACCTCACTAAGCCACTGTGAATATGTATGTAGATATTTTGAAAAATGTTGGAAGCCTGTAACCATCAGCATACTCAGTAGAAAAACCAAATACTATGAAAGTCAACGCTTACAGGTTGTGTTTTTCGCAATATCATCTATTCTGTTCAACAGAAAGACGAAATTCATAAGGTGAAAAATAATACACACACAAAAATAAACCAAAATACAGACATTCTGGTAATGATAAACATGAAAAAATATGCCAAATAAAATAACTGCAAAAAAATAATAATAATAAAAATAAATAAATAAAAATAATCAGCCAATCAAAAGCTAATCAATAGGCTTTAGTTTCTTTATGCAAATCAGCAGTAATGAGAAAAGCGCAGTAAGATGTTCACAGACTGCCCTGAAATGACCTGAACATGAGTTTAGCGGTAACAGCTGTTTCTCAGACAATCTGAACGTCATTAACTCCGTTATAATAAGCACAGGCATCAAAAGAGCTTGTACAAAACTTCAGTTTCATTAATTCTACATGTAAGAGGTGATTATCCTGTATACAACATAATGAATACCGGTTCACCAAAAGCTCCATTAATTCTCATTAACTCCTACGACTTATAAAGAAACTTTTGAAATCTCTGACTACACACACAAAATAAAGAGATGAAAAGAAAAGCTGAAAAATCAGACACAAAGAAAAGAAAAACCTTTCCGAGTGAATGACTGCAGCAGGGCTATAAGACCGTACTACACATTTTCCTCTCAGAAACCACCAGTGACCTCAGAGCAGGAGAGAGAAAATTGAAAGAGTGAAAAAAACAGTGGAAGTGAGAATTACGAATCTCCTTTACGTCTGAACTGGAGCTTGTGGGAGTTTGATTGGATTCGGAGTTTCATGTTTGCAGGAACCTCATCGGCACCATCCTGATTTCACTTTAAACAACATACAGTCTGCTTTGAAAGCCACATGCCAAGACTTGCGGTTGAACGCCATCTCTAGGATCACATTTCCAGGAAAATGGCTTAAAAAAAATAAAATAAATAAAAATCACTTTAATTCTGTGATTTAATTCAATTTAATTCCGAAAAAATACAGTATACAGTTTAAGTCAAAATTCTTCGCCCTCCTGTAATATTTTTTTCTTTTATTCAAATATTTCCCAAATGATGTTTAACAGATTCAGGAATTTTTCACAGTATTTCCTATAATAATTTTCCTTCTGGAGAAAGTCTGATTTGTTTCATTTTAGGTAGAATAAAAGCTGTTTTTTATTTTTCAAAAAAACATTTTAGGGTCAATATTATTAGCCCCCTTAAGCAATATTTGTTTTTCAATTGTCTACATCAGGGGTGCTCAACCCTGTTCCTGGAGAGCCACCCTCCTGCAGATTTCAGTTGCAACCCATATCAAACACACCTGCCTGTAATTATCAAGTGCTGTTCAGGTCCTAATTAACTGGTTCATGTGTGTTTGATCAGGGTTGCAACTGAAATCTGCAGGAGGGTGGCTCTCCAGGAACAGGGTTGAGCACCCCTGGTCTACATAAACCACTGTTATAGCGTATGGTGTTAAAAGTCTAAGATGGCTGCTTCTCACTCAGGGCTATTTATGCTAAGGAAGAACAGAATGTCACTAGTGGGCGGGGCTTTCTCCCTCTGATGACACGTACAAATGGAGAATGCCAATCAAAGTGTTGCTGCAGACTGTTATTATCAAGTGTGATTATAAAAAACTTAATTAATTACACACTGTAAAAGAATCCAACTTACAAATTGTTAATTCAGTTTATAACTTTAAGTTAGGTGGACAAATTTTTGAGCTCAGAGTTATATTTACTCAAAAAAATAAAGATTTAACGGCATGTTTGGAACTGTTTGTTCAACGAAAGTAAAAAAGTTGAGGAGACTTTAAATTTTGATTTCTCCATATCTTCACAAATAAAAAGTTGAGTTAACTTAAAATTTTAAAGCAACTGGCTGCAAAGAAACTGGGAGTTTATTAAGCTTTAGTGTTTGAAGTTGTGTCAAACTATTCCGTAAAGTATATTTGATTTAAACCAGCCTTTTCGGTCAACTTAAAAAATGTATAAACTTAACAACTTTTTATTTTTTAACAGTGCATTTTACCATTAGAGGTTGCTTATATTCACAAAATGTTTCCACACAACTGTGATTAAAGAGCCCCTATTATGGGTTATTAAGTGAAGTGAAATGTCCAGCTAAGGCTTATATCTGAAAGTGCACAGTGTTTAAAACTATTAATTCATCTATAAAAGAATCGACTTAAAGTTCTTCAAATAATTCGTCTCGATTACGATGTGGACCTTAAATTTAAGCCCCGCCCATTTGTGCATGCGCAAACCCGGGAAAATTTCTGCAGAAATGCCTCGGCAATAAAGCCCAGCATTGTGTTGTGTTCCCTCTGAGGAGTGCTTCAGAAATCAACACGCTTACAACGGGGGATTCGTCGGCTGTTTGTTAAAGGAAGGATCAGAAAAGACTATTGATGTATGCAGGGGCGGACTGGCCATAGGGAGCACCGGGACATTTTCCAGTGGCCTGATGGTGAATCTGGCCTGCACCCTCTATCCTCTTTCTTCCTCCATGTTACATGCGATTGAAACGGTTGCCTCATTGTTTTCTCTAGCTTGCAAATTATGTATTTAATTGCATTTGGTAACTTGTAACCGCTTATAGTGTATCTGATTAACTCCTTATATTCTTATATCGCATCTAAAGCCACGTTGAAAACGCGATGCGTGTCACTTGGTTTATGGATTAAAATGCATTTGTGAGCTCGTGTTCCTCTGCTGTTTGTCGTTGCTATGGCTACATCAGCTCTCCTACACATGCGCGGCAGTCAAGTTTCATAATAGTTCAGCTTTTGCCACTGTATGCACTAGTACTGAATGTGTGTCGTGTGTTTACTTATGGTTAAGAATAGAGCAATATGCTGGGAGACTGGAGGGTTAGGTTCAGGGGCAAGGTGTCTGAAATACAGGCGACTCCCGGGAAAAACAGAGTGTTGGCAGATATGCTCACGCATACATTATGCACTCTGACTACTTTAATATTGATAAGGCATGGTGGGAATTCTCTCGCGCAGAACGATGTCGACCAATCGCAACAGACTGGGTCATCGGTCCAATCAGCGCAGATTAGCATCGCGCTAAGAAGTAGTTTGGAAACAAATGAATCACTGAATGATTCGCTGGGATAACTAGGTAAAAATAAATGTATATTAGAAAACAATGAAAGTGTTATTTGACAATGCATGCATATTAGCCTGCTGTTGGAGACCCCCAAAACCAAAATGTGACCCTTTTTAATGTATAATAGGGGCTCTTTAAACACCTTTTAAACCTCTTTAAACACCTAGATTTTTGCATAACAGGTCTCCTTTAAATCCAGTATAGCACTGAAGAAACTCAAACTGTATATATTCGGCATTTTTAATAAAGAAAGGGAGATGATCCACATTCAAGCGATGTCTAAATCCAAGGTCACATTTCTTTTCCTTCAAACTTTGTTGTATTCTGAACGCATGTGGAGGCTCAGAGGACAGTCGCGGGTCAGATATGCAGCAGGTGTTGCGGGATGTTTTGTATGCGTGTGAGTGTGTCTGTCTGTGTGTGTCAGGTCTTGCGAGACTCTAGTACGTCCACTGTAATATGATTAAGCTGGATCTGCTGCTCTTGACACAATACTCGAGATTAAATATCATACGCAGCTCTGACTCAGAGTTCATTTGAAGCATGCAAGGAAACAAACAGGGCAAAACTATTAGCCTCCTCCTGTGAAAATCTGATGTAACTTTTTCACAGTATTTCCTGTTGAAGAGTTCAGATGCAAAAACCTCTAAACGCCGTCTGAAATGTTCTCCTAAAATGAGCCTTCTAAGTTTATGTTTAGTTATTTTACTTTAAAGGCAATGAAAAGAACTTATTTGTCACTATAAATGTAAAATTACTCAGCCTACACACTGGAGCCTGAGGAAAAAAATGCAAATTTTAGAAGAAAACATCAAATTTGGAGACATTTAAAAGTTTTTGCATCTAAACTCATCAGTTACAGTAGGTACTACTTAAATATGGCCATCACCACAGCGCCTTCTACCGCTGTCGCGTAAAGCCTGGTTTATACTCGACGCGTCTGCTAGTTCGATTGAGTGCACGCGGCAAATGTGACGTCATCGCGGAGTTTGCGGATGTTTGCTTTGGGTGCGCGTATATCCGCGTATAGCCTATATCCGTGCTGCTGCGTTCACACGTTTAAAATCTTCTGTATTACCGGCAGGGTTAGGTTGGATTAGATAGCGAAAGAGACCTGCTGCACTGCTATCCACTGTGTCTGCATTCAGACACGGGGGTTGAAGAGGAGAGAAGTCCTCCTCATTTATAGTGTTTATATAAACACCATTATCTCTATAATGATATGACAAATTGTGGTTATGTGTATATGAAATTACGATAACAACTGCAGCAGGACATTTAATTACTGTTTATTTCTTTGCATTTTAACTTTGTAAACTATCAAATTTCAGCCTAGTGTGAGTGCACCCTTATATGCTAATATGTGGTCATGGCTTTGCAGTCAAAACATGTCATTATAATGGAAGTCAACGGGGCAAACACGGCCACCAACATAACGAAAGGGTAGTAAAATTGAATAATGCACAAAGGTTAATGGATTTATTAATATTTAACATTTAATTCTAAACATATTCTTTATAATTGTGTTTCTGTATTTTTTTGTTTTATTCACTTTAACTACATTAAGTATATCAACTTAATCTCAATAAAAATTTGATATTTGACAATAGAAATGAGCTAAAATAAAATTTGTAGCTACCAACATATCTACTGAATGGTGAAATGTATTGAAGGGTAAAGGTAAAAATAAACCCAGTAACTACATTTGAAATCGCTTGTCCTAAATCCCCCATAAATCACATCACAAAAGCAGTCAGCCTTACTTTAGTCCTGTAATTGTTGACTGCTTTGTTCTGAAAGAGCAAGAATTGTTCTTGATTGGCTAACTATAATAGCCTTCAGCCTGTATTATCAGAGCAGATGTTTCTCACTCTGTCTCAGAGTCCAGGTGTATTAATCTTCCTTTACCTGCTCGCCTCATCAGCTCTGTTCAGGTCTCTGTCGGGCAGAGAGTCCTCCCAGTCCAATATAGAGCTGATCAGCTTCCCTCTGCACACAAAACACACATGCACGCGTGTGCGCGCACACACAGGCGTTTTAGGACAGCACCTCAAGTTGAGAAATATGCATGTTAATGCAAATATCCAGTATCACTTTTGAACATTTAAACCATGTTTTGACTAGTCAAAAAAAGTTGTTTTGCTACAAACGGGTTATTACTGTGGAATAAATAAATAAATGACACCATATTAATTTTTTTTACTTAAAATAAAAATAAATATAAAACTAAAAAGATTTAAATTAATTACAAATTATTTACCAAAGAAACATCTCATTGTCTGTATTTTAGGTACATATTGTGTCTATTGTGTATATATATATATATATATATATATATATATATATATATATATATATATAAATTATATAAAAATAGAATTTATTTTGTATATATATATATGCTACTTATGCTTAACAATGCTATTTAAAATATTTAAATACATTTAGATATTAATTACTATTACTGCAATAAAAATAACAAAAACACAACAAATTGACAAACTTTAACATTTAAATGTATATATTTTAATATATTTATAAAATATTTTTATTTTAAACTTTTTTAACTGGTTTAAGCTTGTAATACATATAAAACAGTATATTAATTGTTCTGCCCTCACTCCGGTGTCTCTCGTCCCAAAGTTAGACAGACAAACTCTTTCCAACACGTGAGATTGTGGGAGAACGCTGCTTTATTCCATGCCACATTGAGTATGTTGAAACAGAGTGAAACTATGTAAAAAGATGTACATACAATGAGCTATAGTTATCTATTTATGTACATAACATTAATTTCTGAGATAAAATATACATACAAATAGATAATAAACTTACAATGCTTCTACAGATGATCACAGGATGAGTGGATTGTAAGGCTGCGTCCGAAACCGCATACTTCCATACTATACAGCATGCTAAAATCAGTATGTGAGCAGAGTAGTATGTCTGAATTCATAAAATTCGAAAATCAGTATACAAGAAGTACCCGGATGACTTACTACTTCTGAAGTGCGCATCCCATGCACGCTGCGCTATCCCATGATGCCCTGCGAGAGAATTCATGAATGCGAGTGAAGCGACGCAACTGACGCAGGTAGGTCACGTGACCATAACAAAATGGCACATGTAGTACGTCCGAATTTCATTCATACTGCTCACATTCATACTGTATAGAACGTACTTTTCTAACAGCCGAGGAGTATGTTTAAATTAAAATGCAGTACCTACTGAGTAGTAGGCGGTTTCGGATGGAGCGTAAGTGTCTTCAAGGTGTTCTTTTAAATGAGGCAATAAACTAATTCAAACTGTCAGAATGTTTCTATGGCAACAACAATTTAAAAGAAGCTAAATGACTAGGCATTAACTTATGGTTTCTAAATATTAATATTTACTAGATGATCCAGCACAATCAATAATATGAAATATTTAATAGGTCAATATTACTGTAAAATCAGTCAGTAACTATTACGATATAAATATATACCCAGGTTATTTTAGTTTCATTTGGTAAATATAATTTTATTAATGGTTTGAAATAGTTATATATACATAGTTATAAAACGGTTAATGTTTACATATACATTCGCAGCTAGCTCTCTGCAACTCTCACATGGTCGGTCACTGAAGCTAAGCAGGGCTGCGCCCTCTCAGTACCTGGATGGGAGGCCACATGAAAAAGCTAGGTTGCTGCCAGAAGTGGTGTTAAGCCCCGATCAGATCACACGATTTTGCCACGATTTTCTTGACGTAGGGCGTTGTAGAGAATTGTAAGCGTCAAATAAGCGTCGAGAATCAAGATTCAATCGTGTCTTCTCGTGTAATGTGGCATAGTTCACGACAACCGATTACATGCCTGCGATGTCTCACGACGCCGTTGCAGAAAGTCTAGCATGTTCAATTTTTTTCTTGTCCTTTATGAGTTCCGTCACGTGTGGGAGACGGCCCATAGAAGCACATAACCTTCTGTTATCTCAGTAGGTGCTGCCATTAATGTCAGGGTCAGGTAATCAAAAAACAGGCTGCATATTTACTTATGAGTTGGTCACGGGTGGATATGACCAGTCATTGGCTATGCAATCTTTAACTACCTTCTCTAAAATTTTAAGGTGCTTTAAGCTATTTTTAATAATTTATAAATTATGGGATGAACTTAGTATAAATAATATTTGCAAATGCATTTTCTGTCATCCACGCGCTCTATTAATGTTGTATATGCAGTTTTACATCCACAAACGAATAGCTTTCCACCTGAGTCTGTGAATTAAAGATTTGCACAAACAAAAACATGTTCATGAAAATAAATATATGTTTTGCATTCATGCATCTTCATTTTCGTGTGCGAAAAGTAAGTTTTGCATTTGCGGATTAGCTGTTGAGCGTGTGTAAATTGACTTTTTGTTGGAATCTATACTGCCGGCTTTGTTTGAATCTTAAGACTTTCTTTTCGCGGTTAAGCTTTTCGAGAGTCAAATACAAACAGCTTTACATGGACAAGCCACAACGTTCTTATGCAATGTGTACACATCTACCTACCGATTTGAGAATTATACAGTCCTGCATTACTACACTTGAGTCGGAAAAAGTCTGATTTAAATAAATATGCAGCATTTGTAAAAAGTTGTTTTTGTGAATACATATGCTCTCTGTTGTGTACATGAATCATAATTTGCGCACATGTAGATCAGGTGGCGCTCGTTTGAATTATGAGACTGATTTCACACAGTTTGTTGGCAAATCCGCGCGCGTTCAATTCTTGATCCGCGCGCAACTCTTCATCCACGTGCAGCTCAGCTCTTTATCCGCCCGTGTAGATCTTAACACCCCAGTATATTGATCAGTGAGTACTGTCTTTCATTAAAGGTCCTGACACTCTGTGATTGTAAAACAAATCCCCAGGATATCATTTGATAGCAGGGGTTAAAGTGTCCAGAAAAGCACTATACACACATATATATATATATATATATATATATATATATACACACA